>WKFP01014732.1:34231-101233 GCA_011057875.1 Pterocles orientalis | reverse complement strand
TTGAGAGGAGAGAGGCTGAATGTATCTCGTCCTTGAGAACAAATAGCAACATCCTAGCAATAACTATAAACGTTCTTCTCTGTTCTTCTCTTATCAATTCTCTCCTGAGCAGGAATCCAAAACATAGCTTATTGATAGCTGTTTATGAAGAGAAGGGAAAAGGAAAAAAAAAATTAACTCTGCTCTGCTTAACCCACGACACATGGACCAATCCTTGTAGAAAACAGGTTGTGTGTTGCAAATTACTATCCAGAAGCTCCGCTGAGAGCTGTTTTGTTTGTTTGTTTTAGTTGGGTTTTTTTATGTCAGTGCTATTCTTTGGCTTTCTGTATGACTTTTGATCTTCCATGGTATAAACTGAAACATAACATTGAAAAAGTGAAGCTCTCTTTAAACGAGCAAACTTTGCTAGTAGAAACTGTTTAGCTGTGATGGTTCATGTGCACACAGGCTTGTTATCTGGAGAAGCAGCTCCCCACACTGTGCTCAGACTGCTTCCAGCACCCCAGCTACCTCATCTCAGGGTCGTTCTGGTCCTTGTCTAGCACCCTGCTCTCTGCAATGTGTAAATTCCTTAATAGAACCAGTATCTACAAATCCAAACCGAAGCTCAACCAAACCTGTGGTTCCCAGGTTTTAACCCTTTCATTGTGACAGCTATCTTCTTTCTGTGGTCTTCCTAAAAGACGCATCTTTTAAAAATGCTGCATCTTCAATGCTGTACCATCCTCCAAATGCCACATTTGAGAAGTGTTACTGTTTCCCTTGGCCTGCAGGCACAAAATACAAGCATATATCTGAATATTTGCCTTTTTTGTTGTGTGTCTTATTATAAGTCTTTGTTCTCTCTGCTAGGTGCTGTATTTACTTCTCTGTTACAGGTTTTCTAGACAGCATTTTCTTAATCTGCCTTTGCGGCCTGCTTATTTCTTCTTTGTCCCAGAGTGCATTTTACATTTATCTGCAGTAAAATGCAGTGGACAGCTTTAACACCATTTTCAAAGCAATTTTTGCTTTTCAAAATGTTAAGTCTTTTTACACTTTTCCTCACGTTCCTTGGAAGCAGCGTCATAGACACAGATAACTCATCATTTCACAAGCAAAGACAGAGGTAAGATTTGGTACAGGAAAATGCTGTGCTGCCACTTCTTTAGAAAAAGAGAAGCGTGAGATAATTTTCCTTTAAGGAAAAACCAACAAAAGCCATCTTATTTTTCTTACCTTTTACCTTTCTCTAGCCAAATAATAAACCCAGAGTTCAAAGTGATGAATAACAAATACCTAGAGGAATGGTGTGGAACAGTGGTTCTGTGATATTCTTGCTGTCATCATCACTACAAGAGTGAGATCCTCTTGCAGGACCTTCCTCATCTTTCCCAGTGGGTGGCTCTCCCAGTTTTCATCTGTGGGTGACTGGTGAGCTGAGGGGCCAACTCCTGCTGCTCTCTGGACCTTGGCCCAAGGACCACTACCCCACTGAATGCATCAGTACACCTACCTGAAAGAGCTCAGGCTACTCTTTAAACCAGATCATACTGACCCAGGGTATCCTTTTGCCTTTTCCACTCCTGTGTGGTTTCTGAAGACTGCCAGGACCATGTCTTGTTTGAAAGCCAAGACGTGGGAAGACATAGGGGCTTTTTATTTTCCATCCACTGAAAACCAGGATCTGTGTAATACTAGATCTCAATGTTTAGAGTAGCACAGATTCTTTTTCCTCCTTCTTAGCCTCCTGTTTTGAAAAACAGTTTCATTTTAAAATCAACAAGTATGTCTTCTCCCTAGTTATACTATTATAAAATCATAGGGGGGGCAGGAACTCTGTTTTAGGACTAAGAGAGAGAAGGAAAAAAAAATCAGAAAAAAAATCAGAAAAAAAGTTATACTTCTCTATACACCCAATTAAATTAAGATCTTGTAATTACAGACAAAACTTGAAGGCCTACAGTCCTTCCAATCTCATAGTTCTAAGCTCTCCTCCATTATACATCAAACTCTCTCTACTTAACACTAAATTTGGCCAATATAAAACTTATCTCTCCACTCCATAATGCATAACATTGTTATATGTTACTAGCTGGAGTCCTGACTACATAATGCCCTGCTTTGCCACCACGTATCACTTTAGATTTTTTTCTTCCTTTGACCTAACCTCTTAGGAGCCACCTGCATCAGATTTTACATGAAATGGACAAACCCTTTTGTACCCCTTCATTCATTCTTGTCTGCTTGGTGATTTGAAACAAGGCTGCACCTAAATTTCCAGACACATTATTAAAAAGAGCAGGCTGGTTCTTCACCTGCAGCCTGCGGGGCTGCTGTTCACTGCTTCCCACTGGACCCAATAAACCCTCTGCCCTGGCTCAGCAGATGCTCATTCTCCTCCTCTGCTTTCCCTCAAACCACAGTGACTGTAAGACATAGCCCCACCCTCTGCATTTGCAACCAAGCACCCCCTCAGCCCTCATACTTTAGCTTTTCATGCACGCAGTAACTGGGGAAAACACAGCTTTCCAGTTTCATTTATAACTGGCACAGGGCCTGAAGAATTATTGCCTGATACAGCCGTTGGCTTGGGACCATCTACAGGACAAAGGCCCTTTTGATACCATTAATGCTTTCCAGCCTGACAACTTTGCCTAATTACTTGCTGCCTTGGCTGGTGTCCCTCAGCTGGGTTGTGCTTTGGCTACAGCGTTAGACTTGAGCGGACAACATGTGCCCCGCACAAAGATGAAATGCCCCGTTTCAAAACTGGGCTCTGACTTGAACTATACCTCCAAGTAGAGAAGAGCGAGCTGCGCAGGCTGCACGGCCACTTGCTGGGCCCTCTTGTTTCTGAATAAAATCCCCCAAGCCCTGCATCACCAAAATGTTTTGAGCTTCTAAAATTAAATATTTTTCAGAATTTATTTTCTAGAGGAAAACTGAAAGTTCTCCTGAAATATTTTGCACATACCATAATTTCCTATGGGATAGAAATTATGAGTTTCAGCAGGTGTACTATCTTGTTTCTAGTTTTTAAGATTCTGTAGTTCTTTCCTTTTTTTCTCAACTGGTATCTTTAAAATCTGTACCTTGCACAAACTCACCCTTGAAATCTATCAGCCAGATGAATGTGTCTCATACCAGGAGTCTTAATACTTGAGTAAAATCAGTTTGTTTCTAAACTAATCCAGAAACCAACAGGATATTACCACTACTAAAATAATACAAATAAAAAGTTGCCCAGCAATACAGTAATTGATATTATACCAGGGTCCTTATCTGGTAAGGTAAGACACAAAATCATTTTTCTTCTAAGACTTCTATTTTCTAGTTTTAGAAAATACAGTTCCTTTTTAGCAGAAAATGCAATTACACTTATTTATTTATTATAATAAATTCCATTGTATTTATATATGTTATTTATACCTATAAATAAATTTAAATTTTATTTATTTATTACCCGAATTACCTGCTAAAGATACTTTAACATTTCTCGCATGATTTCTAGGATTTTGATTGACAAGAGGACAAACTACTGTGTTCCTATCAGTGGGAAGAACAACTTTTGAATGCAATGCTCCCTCCTGGGAAAAACAAAACCAAACCAAACCCCACATAAATCCCCACCAAACGACTCGAGACGAGAGAACCCGGCTGGTTCTGGGGTCAAACAGCCGGATAGCTCGGGGTGGGGTCCGTGGCGCTCGGCTTGTGCGGAGCCGCCCCCTGCTGCTCACCCGCCTCCCTGTAGCCCCCCGGCACTGCCCCCGCCCCTCACCAGCCCTGGGGAACCGCTGAGCTCTCCAGCCAAGGGGATGGAACAGCTCGGCTTGGGTGTCGGCAGACCTTTCCCAACGTAACCGTACGGCTCTGGGGGGAGCGGTGTTCCCCTGCAGTGGTTTCCCACGCAGGGCGAAAGAATGTGCTGCTCCCCACCCGCCCAGCAGAAATAATCAGTGTTGTCGTTGGAGTGCACGTCAAGTGTGGATATGCTTGAGGCTTCCTAGTCCTTGTTCTGTGCTCTGAAGAGCTGGTTATTTAAAATCCTTTCATGCTAGTTTAACCCTATTTATTTTAATGAAGTCACTTTTCATCATTAGTATAGAATGAGATCTTTACATCGAGTCTGATCCCGAACAGCGCAATGCACTGGGGGTACATGGATTCCTCCCTATCCTTTACCGTTTGCATCCCTTCACCGTCCTCACAAGCACTCACTCTTTCAAAGGATTTCAAGTCTCCCTTTTCTCTGCTTTCTCTGCTATTTTTTTTTTTTCTTCTCTCACCTTTTCATCCAGCTTTCTCCCCTCCTTTCTCTCATCTGTGACAGCCTCTTGGAGCTCTTAAGGTTTGCAGATTTTAAAGCCAGAGAGCACTGTGATGAGCCTGAACCATACAACTTCCTTCATTAGTTGCTTGAATTACTGGATGTCTTTCATAAACAAAACAGGATTATATTGATCTAGTCTCGCTATCCTGTCACTGTGCTACACCTTTGGCAGCTATGTGAAGAAGCCTTCTTTCAGCAATCTTCTTTTTCCTTTGTTGGCACTTAACTAAATTGTGATCATCCTTCACTTTCTCCATTTCTTTCACTTGCACCTCTCCCCCTGAATTTCTCAGTATCCTCAGCGAATGATTTCTTGACCTCAGCGCTTCAAATACCCCTCAGAACTCCTCTCTCCTGAGCTTTTAAGCTTTTACAAAGTGCCATGTGTGACTGCCAGGTCAATTTTTCTCCTCAGCATTGGGAAGTTTTTTTGATCTGGGACCTTGCCCTGTGAAAGGCACATTCACTAAAATTGCCAATAAATGGTCAAGTTGTAACTTTTCATCCGGATTCTCTTTGCTCACATTGGCCAGACCCACAGCCTGCAGGACATGATCCCTTCCCCAAGGCACTCTCAGCCACAATGAGGACAAATAAGAGCTCTTTTCCTTCGTACTCCTGAGAGCTAATGTTTTTCTACCTAACCAATCTAGATAAATTTTTTTTTGAGTCTTTCTAGCTTTTACCCATTTATCTTGCTTATGCCTCATATTAATTTAAAATATAACCACTTATTGAGCTTATTGAGATGAAAGCACAGATGCAGACAACCACCAGAGCTTTACAAACCCAGGTACTACATTTAAAATATTTTCAGGTAACTGAACCAAAATCAACATGTTTTCATGACACAGCAGAGGAGAATGGGGCACCCAAAAGCTCTTTGGGCATCGCAATTCCTTTAGGAAATTAAGAATATACAGTCCAGGTGGTGGTTGGAATCAGCAATCATTCACAAATTATTTCCACACCCTGCTTTGCCTTAGGAAAATGAGGAGCCCTAAGAGAAATGTTTAGAAACTGGAAGAGGGAAGGAACAATTTTAAACTGCTTTTCTCTATTCACCGATAAAATACCTGTTCATGTGACCATGTCCGTTCTGAGCCATCCTTCACGCAGACATCTAGCCTCAGCTCAGTCCCAGTGGCTCCATGCTTACTGTCCACACAGAGGTTGGCTGCCACATTTCGAATCTGCAAAACCAAGCAGCAACATTTCACATTAAAAGAGGCTGCAGAAGAGAGCTTCCAACATCAGGGTATTAGGAGTTTAGCTCTGAAGAGCTTGAGGCTGACCACTAGTTACACTAAACTGGTGGGACTTGCTTTTTACAGGGTAGAGAGCCATGTCCTGGAATGAAATATTTGTTTTTGGAATAGCAGCATGTTTGAAATATTCTGCTTAACAGAATCAAGTAGGTCTGTATGAAATATTTTTATGCAAAGAAACTAAGTGAAAAAAAGTCTGAGAAGTTCAAATCTTGGTCTGACTGCTTCTTTCCTCCCATCAGAGCAAGAGAGATCAATTGTATTAAGAGGAAATGATTTCTGTATGAATCTGTCACAGGGTTTGGAGCAGTATTTCTTTCTTTCTAAAACCCAGGTGTGCCGTGTTCCAATCCTTGTTACTTTGACACAATAACACCCTTGTAAATAATAAGGTCACACAGCAGTGCCCAAAGTGCATAAAATTAAAAAGCATTTAAAAAATCTATACTGAAACTATGCTTACCCGTGGAGGTTCCTTGTGCTGTCTGCATGCCTTCTGCGAACACACTGCAGTGTAACTTATTCTTGAAAGGAAAATCTAATTTTTGAGACTAAAGCAATTGAGCAATAATTAATTTGGGACTATCAGTAATACCAGTTATGTACCACCGCTGCCACGTGTATTTTTTTGAAAGACTGGGCTGTAAACCCAGCTGGGCTATTTAGAAATCCCTTAGACACCTCCAGAATGAAGAGGATTTCTTCAACAAGATATACAGAACCTGAATAATCAAAGTGCACGCACATGCATGGAAACATGCGCAAATTCCATACATATAACATGCAGAAACCAGGTGCATATCTTGACATTCTGGCCACTACTTTGAACCTTATTTTAAAAAAGGAAAAGCTAGATGCTGAATGGAGATACAGATGAGTTGACATTTGTTTTTTTCCATTGAAAATATTTTAGAAGTCACTGTTGTTGCCATATTATGTTAGACAAATGTAAACATCACCACTGCATAGCTCATACCCATCCAAAGGACGGAAAACTTCCCAGCATGGCACAAAACACTGCAAGGAGGGGGAGTCCCCATGCTTTTAAGACACATGGGAGAGCTGCTTTGCTCTCTGATTCTGAAGGACTGGAATTGAGTTTATTCACCACAATCTAAGAAAGATCTAGACAGATGGGAAAGCAACAGGAAATGCAGAACATCTAAAAGCTATCACCTTCAGGGAAGGTTTTAGGAGCTGCATTTATTTAGCCTAGAAAAATTATGCAAATGATGGGGGAGCATCAATTTTGAGCGACTGGCTCCAAGAACCTCTGAGCCTTCACCAGAGCTTGGAGATGTATTCTTCTAAAACTAGGAGAACCCCTGTTCTAGGGTATTTTTTCTTATTTCAATACAATAAAAATTGCTATAGATGAGGTAAAACACTAGCATTTCACACACACAACCAGATGCAGAAACCCAGCACTGAGCAGCCCCGCAGTACAAAGGGTCATGTTAACTGAAATAAAGGGTGAAAGGTAACTTGTTCTGAAGCTGCATTTAGTTCCTTCACTGCTGGGATCTGTCTCCCCTGTTCTTTATTTCCTCGCCTCTTCCTTCTGCTCTTGAAAGGTTTCCTCGAGGTAGTTTTTCCTCTGGTTTGTTGCAGCTTACATGTTAGCTCATTCTTTTTTGTTTTGGTTTGTTTTATCCTTCGTTTCAACTGCAGAGGGGCTGTGGTTTGTTTTTCATTTTCTTTTTGTAATACAGGCATTTCTGTCAAGTCTGTGCTTTTGTTCTCTAGTGTTTCTGTGTGGCCTTGGCAGTTGCTAGAAATTGAACTGAGCCATCATGCTGCTGCCAGAACTGCGGGGAACATTCTGCCGAGCACCAGCATCACATGGCCTGCAAATCCCCCAAGATTCTTTCATGGATGAGGGAAGAAAAGCAGAAGCACAGCAAGGAGAGGCCTTTTTCTCAATTATACATCAATATGCATTTGAACTGCCTTGTCCCCCACTCACTTGCACAATGGACTTCAAATTTTTAAGGTTATGAGTTACAACTAGAGAAGAAATAGCTAGTGCCCTAAGACACTCACATTTGCAACATTCGTATTTGTGCAATTGTGGAGACTGGTGATGAACAGGAGACAGGTTTTATCACCCAGGCAGGCAGAGTATTGAGTTGCTACATACAAAGCTTATTTGCTCAACCTTAAATGCTATAATTTGTACACACAGATACAAGTATGGGAAAAACATGCTTTCGAGGAGTCTGCATGGAGTAACAAGGATGGTTAGAAGTGATCTTAAAGGCTGGTTTAGAATTAAACAAATTCTGAAGAAAAGCATGGGACACTATATGTAAGTTATTATGCATATTTGATTCTTGAAATACCATCTTCACACACATTGGGACGTAGATGCTAAGAAAGACTATGGGCCCTGTAGTCCTTACAGAGAGCAGATGAGGCATAAAAGCACAGAGAACACAAACTCTAAGGGGTCTGTTTTCTCCCTCTTCTACACTGGAGGTGTCCAAGCAAGGATGTATAGGCTTCTCAGTGCTGCACTGATTCTTGGGAACAAAGACACCACCTGAGTGGGATTTCTGTGGGTGTAGCAGCTGACTTCTCTGATTTAAATGAGGCAGCAAGTCATAGGCAGAAATCACTGGATAAGCCTAGATGCAGCGATCCTTGGGTTTTATGAAAAGCAGTTAGCTTACATTAAAACTTCCCTCAGCCTTTCTTATGAGGAAAGGCTGAGGGAGCTGGGTCTCTTCAGCTAGGAAAAGAGGAGACTGAGGGGTGACCTAATCAATGTTTATAAATATGTGAAGGGTGAGTGTCAGGAGGATGGAGCCAGGCTCTTCTCTGTGACATCCAGTGATAGGACAAGGGGCAATGGGCTCAAGCTGGAACATAGGAGGTTCCACTTGAATATGAGAAAAAACTTCTTTACAGTGAGGGTGACAGAGCACTGGAACAGGCTGCCCAGAGAGGTTGTGGAGTCTCCTTCTCTGGAGACATTCAAAGCTCGCCTGGATGCATTCTTGTGTGATCTGATCTAGGTGTTCCTGCTCCGGCAGGAGGATTGGACTAGATGATCTTTCAAGGTCCCTTCCAATCCTTAACATTCCATGATTCTGTGATTCTGTGATTCTTCTTTCTCTAAGTTAGCCAGCCCATGTTAAAAAGACTTTTCTCCAGAGCAGGCCAGGCCTTGAGAAAGAAGTAGCTTAGCTCACTGGCACTGCCATGGGGAAAGGGATACATGATGTAAAATAGGAGTTGGAACATGGGAGGACAGAAGGTCTGAACACCTAGACCTTAGGTTTGGAGAAGACATTGTTACGTCTTGACATTTGAAGCTACTGATTGGATAGACAGGTATTCAAGGAGAAAAAAAAAAATGTTTACATATTGCAGAATATATGGTCTCCCATACAGTCTTTTGCAGAAAGCCAGCAGTTATATGTTTTAATAAGTTCCCCATGGGAGAAGCAGATTAAGGCGGTCTAGCGCTACACTCTTGAAAATACAGTACTTGTCATTAGTATGTAAGCGTGGAATGGGAACTGGAAAGCAAGGGATGTGTTGATTTCCATGATAATCTTCTTGACAGAAAGCAACAGTCTTCTGAAGAAAATAAAGGCTTGCAGGCCATTAATGCAACCTGCTAAGATAAATTTTGAGATTTTTGAACATTTTAGTGGGAGCTGTGTAATGGATACACTAGCATGCTCCATGATAAATGGAGAGAAAACCAAGAAAACCTTCTCCCCACCCTTACACTTTAAAGCAAAGCGAATTCCCCCCTTCCTTTTAAGGGAAAGTATTTTAGACTGAAAAAGAAAATACAGAGGGAAATTGAAGCTTCCCAGAGTCCAGTGGCTATACTGATCAATTTTCTTTGATAATTCTAAAACTGTTCAACTTTGTTCACAGGCAAATGAGTTCCTGCAAGATTTGCTGATGAGACAGTGGGTGATCTCCTGGCTCCAGCAGCCTTTCCCTGCCTGCACTGAAGCCGGGCTGTCACCCAGGGTCACCTCAGCCTTCCTGAGGGCAGAGGAGGAGAGTCAGAGAGGGAGAGGATCCCAGGGGTCCTGGGAGCTACCCTACGTGCCCATCACAGCATGAAACTGTTTGCGCCAAAAGTGAAGAGCGAGAAAGCATAGCTTTATGAACTCTATGTTCAGTATGGTCATCTGTTAGAACAGTGAATCTGGAGATGGTGCTGGGACTATCCTTAGGGTGCCCCAACAGAGCAACAAGAGAGGCACCTTAGTGCTATCAGTTTATATAATACTTTCCATAGATCCTCAAGTAAGAAAGTGGCCGTAGCTCTTAGAAGACATTAGCAACGATCGTTTATGTTGCTTTTTTCATTTGAGCAGCACTTAAAGCCAGTTTTAGTGCACTGCTTACATTTTCAGACAACCCTAGGGACATCAACATCTACAGATCAAATATGGAGAAATGAGCCACCTTTCCTGTCAACTGCTACATAGTAATTTTAAAAGTATTTCCCCTTTGTGTGAGCCATAAAAAGGAAAAAGTTGAAGTTAAAAATGTCAAGTACTGCCAAGCACCTCACTGAAGAAACAGGGGACTCTCCCATTCAGTGTGGCACTGATCCTGATGAAAGAATCTGAGTAGCCTGGTTGTGCACTACTTGGTCTGTGCAGGGTGCGGAATAGCTGGTTATATCGCTTTTGTCCAACAGATGTGTGATGCTGGTGGGCTGAGACTGACTCATTAAGGGTATAAGGATGACACTAAAAAAAGAAAGTAATCCAAAGAAAAGTTAGTGAGTTCTTAGACTTCAGTCATTTTTCAAATGTGCTTCTTGACTTAACTTCATGGGTGACATATTTGTGTCAGTGTTGTAAAACAATTCTGTAAAATCCACAAGTTTAGGACCGAGAAAGGAGTATTTTAAAGTCCTACAGCTTAGCACTGCTGCAGTGACTGAGAGACTTGCTGTGTATTAAATCACTGAATAACAAGTTCATGTAACAGCAAATAAAACCAAGCTTAAATATTTTGCTTTTGACTGAGTAAAACAAATTCTTTTTTTCATATCACCTTGAGTATAGGACTCATGAAGTCCAAAATAAATGACAAAGACTGACACTACATGATTGATTTACTCTAAAATGTGTTTTCAAAGATATTGTTTGAAGCTGTGATATCTGCACAATATAACCATGCTGGATCACAGATTGTGGATTCATGAGTACTTCCTAAGAAAATATTTGGTGTCCAAATCTCATCTAAGGCAGCTATTGTTTTAACTTCCTTCAACAGGATTTCAAATACACATTACAAATAAATTATTCTGTCTTAGAAAGAGAATGGAATGGATATTACTGTTTTCCAACTACTGGCATACTTTCCAATATATCCGGAAGGATGAAAACAAAACGTAATTGAAAATCTTCCTTTTTGCCATGGTGGGGTGGGAACAGCACAGTTATCTCACCCAGACACAGAGTTGACAGCCTCGCTAACCTTAATCTGTCTGGATTCACTGTTACATTGCTTTACTGCATGTATTTCATATGTTACAAGGCAGAACAGAATATCAAGGGAACATACACCCAGCCTGCTACAAAGGACAAAAGGCACAAACATGCAGAAGAGATGAGGTCGTGAAAAGTGTAGCAAAGATTATTGTTTTTTGTTTTTTGAATTTCCTTCTTTCCATCATGAACAGATTTTGTCAAGAAATGTAAGAATCAGATTTTAAATAAATGTGTTTGCAAAAAAAGAGGAGTTGTGCAGAGGCTGTTTATGAGGTCTGCTTTCACAGCACACACTTTTACTAGCTAGATATCAAAATACTGGAGCCAAAAATTGTCTGAGTACCTCACTGTTTATTCTTTCTCAGACTGGCATAGGCAAGCAGATGTAAAGTCTTTCCAAGTGGAAGTAGAGAGGGTACTAAACGACAGTCAGTCTTGGCACAGAGTTTTGGTGTGTATAATCAGCAAGGTTTCTAGAGCTGCTTGATTCTTACAAAGCAACAACACAGTCTGTTTTGCTCTTTCAGCTTCTAATTATGACAGCCATTGACCTTCGAGTTCCTTGCAATTGCCAACAAACTAATTAAAATTTCACAGGAATGTGACGGTCTCTATTTTTTACACAGTAATAGGGCGGAAACTCTTCTTAGTATTCTAGAGAAAGTACATTCTAGAGGAAAGAGCCTTTGGACTTCACTTCCTAAGAACTCAATAAGTACTTTAAGTTACAGATCTGATACCACTGCCATGATCTTGCTTTTATGCAAAGAGGTTATTAAAATTGCCCTGAAAAGAATTAATACCTGAATCACAATCTTTTCTACTTAGACCCTCTGATTAATGATTGTTCAGGTTGCCAGAGAAACTATACATCCCATGATCACAGTCCTCCAAGGATGCACATGTATACGTGGGGAAGATGATGAAGGAAGACCAGAGCAGCAGTCACAGCACCCTGATCCAGGCTGCCTTCTACTGATAAACTTGTTACTTCTTGGTATACGTGAATCCCATAAAGTGTGGGCAGCCACAGTATCAAAGATATAAGAAACCTTAACAACAAAGGAATTAATTTGCCAAGAAGTAGCAAACAGTAAGACACATATAAGTTCCTTTAAACTTATGTAAGTGGTAGCTTGCAAAGAAGAGTTAAGGACTACTTCTATCACACAAAGTTATTTTAAAAAATTGTCAATGAGGTAATTTGCCTTTTTAAAAAGAAATTCTGAAGAATATTAGAGATACCTGTGTTTAGAAATCCCCTGCATGGGCCAGCCTTGACCACTGAGGATATGCAGAGGTGTCTTACCAAAAGTTTTGGTCAAAGTTTCAACATCATCCTTTGGTTTCAACTATAAATGGTAATCGTCTGAGAGCCCCAAGAATGTCTACAGCAAAATGAGAGAAGGCCAGAACTCAAAGTACAGATATTCCTATGTTGTTTTTTTAAAAGTAGCACAATACACTGAAAGAGCAAGGCCTTCTTTATAGATCTTAATGAATTGAGAGGAAAAAGCCCTCTGCATGCCACCTTTCCATGGAGTGAATCTGCTGTAGTTCCTAGGGGTGACAGATCACTGCAATTTTTCAGCACAGCTATGGAAGTAGTTTCCTGTCCCTGCACTCTCGTGTTTTCACTTCTTCTACACAAAACAAACTGTCAAAGCAAGATGTGCTATGACTCTGCTCTTCAGAGAGGTCTGAATGCAGAACATCTTTGATCAGGGTGAGGAGTTCCAGCAGGCTGTTTCTCAGCCCCTGCTCTAGAGTAATGCCTGGATATTGGCTTCTCTTGGGGGTCTCTCCTCCCCTTTTCCTCCAAATGAGAAATTGCATTTGTCTGCTACTGGTACTTGGTCATGACAGGACTCACAATGCAGACCACAAGTTGAGCAAAACCAGTCTTTTTGCTCTGTTTGCCACACTTGCACATGTGAGCAAACCAAACCAAACCTAACTTCACCTACATACAATTGTACTTGTAAGAACAGGAGGTGATAAGTGGATATGCAAAAAAAAAAAAAAAAAAGAAAGTGTTGACTTCAGACCTCCTTCCTGCTAATGAGATTCTCAGCATCTACAGTCATCTTGTGACATGCAATAATGAGTGCTTTTCCACATTCTTGTCCTCATTGTGCATGCATCTTATTGCCCGTACACACAAAATTATAATAAATTGTAATTAAATTATAATGAATTGTAATTGTAAAAGGGACAGCAATAGTCCTAAGACATGATGGTTTCTCATTTTAATGGCTAGTCCAAGGATTGTTCCAATCACCGTGAACTTCTTTAATAACACTACTTATAATAGGAGCTAAATCTAATTTCATAACTTCAATTTTCTGTAATGTAAAATGTTAGACTCATTTAAATTCGATCTAATTTGTGTATTCCTTACCTCCCCCCAGGCAGCAGGTGGAGGCTCCACAGGAGGGTAATATTTGGGTACATCCCAAGCAACTGCTGCCATGAACCACTTGAAATCTTTACACTTAAGGTGCTTGCGAAGTTCCTTCTGGGCAGAGATGTCACCAGTTGAGAGATGTCTGTACTCAGGCCGTCTCTGGTAAATGTACTCTGCAAACTCATCCATCCACGTCTCTGCCACACGCTTCAGGTTCTGTGCAGTAGAAAAAAGCAATCATTAATTTTTTTCATGTTTTGACTGAATGATATTTCTAATGGGGAGAATTAAACAAAAAGAATTCAGTAGTCAGTACAACTTTCAAGCTTAGCTGGTGTAATTTCTCAGTCTTAAAACATGTAAAAATCCCAGTAAATGTACATTATCTCCATCAGTGTTGAGCAAACACTATTGACTATTAAGTACCCTGCTTTCCTGCTGACTCTGTAAGATATGGTCTTCTGTCTGTTCAACATCTTATTTTCCTTTATATTTTTTATGCATCTTCATGTGGGTTTTTGATTAGTGATGGATGTTGAACAGAAATTTTCTTTCAGCTGCTCACATTGGTGCCTATGTTTTTGTCCTGTTAGTTCAGAACTTACTAAGTTGCATGAATGGTTCAAATTATTCCTTCTTACGTATTTCACTTTGCATTTGAAAGACACCTAAATTTTCAGCTGTCATCATACTGCTCAGTCACCTAGCAATTCCTACTTAAATTTTAGGGTCAGGTCTTACATGCAAATCCATGGGGTCAAGCAGTTATGAGCTTGCTCTGCCCACCCCCCACTCCCCCCAGCTTGTTTTGCACTAGCTTGCATCTGGAAGCTTGGCTGTGTCAGCGGGCTAGGAAGTCTGTGCAAAAGCATAGCGCATAACTCTGAAGTGGAGCTGACCTGAGGCAAAGCAGCTCATGGCACAGCTATGGCAACTTGTGGCTTTCTGCACCCATCCTATAGACATATCTAAGACTACTTCTGTTCCATGAATCTCAGTTTTGGCTTATGTCCCACAAAGTTTATTTTTGTTGGCATTTTACAAGAAACAGAATTACCTATTTTGTTGAATAAAAATTTATTCAAATTGTAATTAACTACATTAGCTGACTCAAATTATAAAACAAACAAAAAAAAAAGACTTGTAAGGCTAAATCCTGAATAGATGAGACTGAAGAGATATATTTTATTGTTATTTATCATCATGGAGTCTAAATAGACTAGGGCAAATTTTTCTGTATCTTTGTTTGTTTTTAAAATTCCTCCTGCAACTTGATCCACAGAAATGTATATGCAGATGTTATAGTGGAATACAGCAATATAGTGGAATACAGGCTTAGTCTATTCTGCACTTCCACAGCTGACCAGTAACCTCTTATCCCACCACAAACCAACATCTCACTGGGTGACATTAAGACACAAGGGTGTTATTGCTTTGTTTGTAAAACAAGACAAACAAGTTTTGTAATACTCCTTTTATATAACACTAACTGCAAAATGCTGAGATTCATTTTGTAGTAAGCTGGAGGACAATATGTATCTGATTATAATCAGCATAAGGTAATGGTTCTCTCAGAACATTCTCTGCATTTTAGTAAGCCAGATTCATACTCTGATTTGCTTTCAAGATTAATTTGAAAATTCCTTTCCTGAATTTTATTAATCCATACAAACTAAATGTCTCTGAACTAATAAGGCTTATCTGAATACAAAGACAGCAAGACACAGAATAAACAAAGTACTTTTAGCTGACACTGCAATATAAGTTCCTACATGCCTTCTGTCTGTGCAGCACCTTAAAACCTGTAGGGATAAAGCAAGTAAAATTAAAGCAGTATAAGAAAACACAACACTTGATATCCTTATTAAAAAATGTCCCATGCCCCACATAAGGTTGACTTTTGTTCTAATTTCATGAAAACCTAAATTACTTTACAAGAAATTAGAACTCAAGAATACAGGAACTGGGTAGGATAAAGAAAATCAGAACAAATTCAAGAACAACATCTAAATGACAATCCCACCTTTCTTGCAGAAACCCTGCAACACAGGAACGTCCTGAAAAGTGAAAATACTATGTGATGAGACTCTGTAGACGAGGCCAAAATATGAACAAGCACGTTAAACTAAGAAGCCAATATAATGAAAACAGGTGTGATCTTTCTAGTGTATTTTCTACTTGTAAATGCTGTACACATCATTTACTATAATGAATATGCAGTTTAAGACTATTCTAGAAAATATCATACTATTTCTTGTAATCACTTTATCTGATAGTGCTATTTTCATATTTAGAAACCCTACTGTAAAAAGAACCATACAATAAAAGTACATTACAAAAATTCTCTTAGGAAAGAAAGATTCAAAGTTACTCCAGCAAACACTTACCCCATCAATTAAGAGCGGATTCTGCTGGAATTTCCTCTTTAGTTATTTGGCTAAATTAAAAGAACTGCATTCAACTTTTAGATAACTATAACTGAATAAAACAGAAGTCCAACAGAAATATTGATATTATACCTGGTCACTAGCTCAAAATTCTCATTCACCAGTCAAAATCTTTTTTTCCAATTAATCCTTTATCACTGTCTGGGGTTCTTTTTTTCTCTCTGTGTGTGTGTGTCTGTAAACCCACCAAAATACTGTATTAAAGAAAAAAGCACTGCTCTTCCCATTATTCCCCAAGTATCAAGTAAGACACTTTGAAGGAATCTATTTAACATTTTGTTGCCAGGTCTTCCAAGACCATTTTTTCTATCACATGCTTAAGTCCTTCCCAGATGTTGCCAGATCCTGTAATGAGCCTATATATTATCCTTAGCATGTTTATGCATTGCTATAATAAACTGAACCTATATAAGGCAGCCCTCTGAATTTCAATAGGCTCCCTTTTAAAAATATAAACTCTTGATTTGCCAGCTCTAAATCTCCAGACTGTTTACGAACATGACTGCAAGGAGCTCTGTATCCTGGAGGAGTGGGAAACTCTTTATAAAGTTGACAGTTACCATGAGGCAAACACTGAGCATCCAAACACTAGTTTTAAAGAGGTTTGTTGACATCAGTTAGCATGGGTTTCTTATCCTTATTATCACTTAGCTAGCTCAGTAATCACCATGCTTCCTTTTAACATAAACATGTACAGACTAGTAGTAAAACTTTGAATTGCAGTTAATCCCCAGAGTTGAATTGAATGCAGTTGGGTAGAGCTTCTGTCCTGAAAGGTAGCCTGGTGCAACTTTGCACAATAAAGGCAAACATTCCTATTGTTGGCATGTTCCTGGAGCAAAAATACAGGCTGTCCCAGACAAGATGAGCTAGCTCTCGTAAGCTGAAGATCACTGTTCTATGGCTGTCTAACAGCATGAAAAGTTGCCCTATGTGAAGAACCTCCTAGGAACATAACTCGTGCCTGCAAATTATGTCAGTGAGCTGCCGGTCTTTGATTCATGTTATCGCAACAGAAAGGTAGAGGAGCACAACCAAAATGAGAGTGCTCATCTCTGAACACTTTAAGGCTTTCTGATCAAGTGACTTACTGTAAGGTGAGGATGTGATTTCGAGTCCTTTATGAGTCTCCCAGAGTTGCCCCTTCCACAATGTGGGTGAATGTCTGACATGGTGAAGAAAGGAGGACAGTCACTTCCTTCCTGCCTGAGGCCCAGGTTAGGCTAGATACCATCTGAGCATGCCAGCATATTAAGCCTCACTTCTGGGAATGGCTATGAATAGCTATCAAATCCTGACACAGTCTAACTGCTAAATAGGTTCTAAGCAGTTTGACTTTGTTAGGACTTTGTTGTGTGTGTGTATACTGCTGCAGAACTTACACGTCAAAGGAGTGTAAGAGCCTATCAGCTCAGGTGGCATTTTGTGAATGTCTTATAGTATCATTTAAACACTCCAGTCTCACAGTGAAGCTAATCCACACAGAATTTAGAACAAACAAAATAAGAGTTAGATTTGAATCTTCATGATTTCTGTCTCTGTTACCTTCTGTGTAATTTTCTAAAGAAAAGTCCTTTGAATACCAGTTTCTCAAATGGCATCAAATATCTTTATCAATAAGAAAAAATAACTTTTGGGATATCTTTGTGGTAGATCACACTTGCTTGGATTCAATCTGAACACCTCATCTAAATGTATACGGAAAGGAAAAATGAAGCATGTTTCTACAGCTGAAAACTGCCGTAGCTTAGCTTCATTGTCAGATTCATTGCAAGGTTACAAATGTCCAGACTGGTTATGCTGGTCTTTCAGTAGAAAAAAAAAGGAAAACTAAAAATTAAAAAGAAGCAACTAAATGAAGATCAATCCCATATTAATCACAGAATCATCAGTTACATGAGTTGACACACAATGTAAGGAAGTCACAGGGACTCTAGATGGACATCTGAGGGGTTTCTCAGGACCTATCCATGACAAACCAATTATAACTTGTTCTCTTTCTTGTCATTCTCAGCAAAAAAATATCTGTATGAGAATAAATAAGGCCCAACGATATTTCAGTATATGCTTATGTCTATATGTAAGGTTGTGACAGCTGTCACCAGGAAGCTGTGAGATGCATACAAAAGTGATGACAACCATACTAAGACTGACTCATCAGATGTCATCAGTTGCCTATGTACGCTTTCTTGATACAATTAAGTTTTGTGTCACTGTTACAATTTTACTCTCTGGTAAATTCTTTACCATTGGGTTTACATTTGGACAACTTTAATTTTGTAGGAACTTGCACATTTAAGACTGTGACTTTGTTTTGTATTTTCACTCAGCAATAGTCTATAAGACAGTAAGCTATAATGTCACTGATACCTCGACTTCAACTCAAAAGAGTTTAAATCAACTTGACTGAAGAAAGAGAGAGATAAATGAGGACCTCTACACTTGAAAAAACCAAATTATTCATGGACCATTTTGTCCCTTTCACTTTCTTCAGTGAGTGGGGAAGATACATCCCTCTCACCAAATGACTGTCATTTCTTTTTAAGTAAGTAAGATCATCTGTCATTTTCAAGAGACATATCACTCAGACAAGCACAAAAGAAAGTAGACACTGGCCATGAGAATGGAAAAGCAGAGTGAGGCAGGGACATGTCAAAGGACAGATTCATTAATATTCCCTCTAAGCAAGGTTTAACTAGATTGGCCCTTAATAAGAGAGGGGTAGTTCCACATTTAACTGTGGCTGGTGTGCTGGCTTGCAATGACAGTGCTGATCAGAGAGCTACCTCTATTCCACAGTGCAGGTCTGCACAACTCCAGCCTCTAGTTGCATCTTTAGCAGCTGACATTGTAGCTGCAGCAGGTAAACCAATAGAAAAATGTAATTCCTGTTTTCAGTTTCTCCAGATATTCTAAAGTAGATTTTTATTATCCAGTGGCACTAAAGCAGCACAATGTTTTTATTATTTGTTTCATTTCACCCGAATAACCTGTTCTTTCTCCTTTTGTGCCTATCTCACTGTTTGCGTGAACCCAACCCTGACCCCAATCCACAGATTTCACTTTTGTCAATACTAAACTACTACAGGACCATCTGAATCCTGTAATGAGTTCCTGTTGTTCTACATTTAATCTGAAGATTTTCCAGGAAGCTGGATGCCACCAGCTGGTGTAGTCTTATTTGTTATGACAGTAATATTTCTCATCAGCCAGGACAGCAAAAATCACTTTCAATTACACCTATCAAATATGAATCACTACAGAATGTCTAAGGTCTGACTGTGTTTCAGCTGTGAAATATGAGAGAGGATATGACTGTTTATTTGCTAAAAATAATGCAACAGTCTCTGCAACAACTAACATATTAGTCTCTTTTCCTTTCTAGTAAAATTCCAGTGGAGTTATTTTCACTTCACCTGCACCAGCTTCCTAATTTAAATGTTTTTTCTTGTTTGTTGTGTGAAGAACAGTATTGTTGCTACTTTGAAACGGGGTGCCCTCTTTACGTCTAGAAGCAGCTGTATTCCATTCGGCTGGAAATAATATGAGATATGGTTTGTTTTACGTAAAATGTATTTAAAAAGCACATGGGGATCCAGCCGGTCAAGAAAACTGTACTTTATGTTCCTCTGGAATATGGGTAGCATAATGTCACAATAAATCATCACAAAGGAGGGAACAAAGTATGACTGGAGGAGCCCATCCCACAACTATGGATTAATATCACAGAGGCTGCAGAGTACAAAACTCCAAAGCATTCACAAGGAGAAAAACAGTACCCTCAATTTCATGCAAAGTTCCTTACATCAGTGTTGGAACACAACCATTCCTCACTTCTGTGTATTTCTACAGTTGTACTGAGTTTGTGTGGCAAGGTTTTAGTAGTGGGGAGGCTACAGGGGTGGCTTCTGTGAGAAGCTGTAAGAAGCTTCCCCCATGTCCAACAGAGCCAATGCCAGCCGGCTGCAGAATGGACCCGCTGCTGGCCAAGGCATCAGTGACAGTGGTAGTGCCTCTGGGAGAACATAGTTAAGAGGGGAAAAAACAAAAAAATCACAACAGCAACTGCAACCAGAGAGAGGAGTGAGAACATGTGAGAGCAACAACTCTGCAGACACCCAGGTCAGTGCAGAAGGAGGGAGGAGGTGCTCCAGACACCAGAGCAGAGATTCCCCTGCAGCCCCTGGTGCAGCCCATGGTGAGGCAGCTGTGCCCCCGCAGCCACGGAGGGTAACGGTGGGGCAGATCCACCTGCAGCCTGGAGAGGACCCCACACCAGAGCAGGTGGATGCCCCAAAGAGGCTGTGACCCCATTGAAAGCCCACATTGGAGCAGGCTCCTGACAGGACCTGTGGCTCCATGGAGAGGAGCCCAGGCTGGAGCAGGGTTGCTGGCAGGACTTGTCCCATGGGGGACCCACACTGGAGCAGATCGTGAAGAACTGCAGCCTGAAGGAAGGACTCACATTGGAGAAGTTAATGGAGGACTGTCTCCCGTGGGAGGGACCCCACGCTGGAGCAGGGGAAGAGTGTGAGGAGCCCTCCCCCTGAGAAGGAAGGAGACAACGTGTGATGAACTGACCACAACTCCCATTCCCTGTCTCCCTGTGCTGCTGTGGGGAGGAGGTAGAGAAATCGTGAGTGAAGTTAAGTCCAGGAAGAAGGGAAGGATGGGAGGAAGGTGTTTTTAAGATTTGGTTTTATTTCTCATTATCATACTCTGATTTAATCAGTAATAAATTAAATTAATTTTTCCCCAACTCAAGTCTGTTTTGTCCATGGCAGTAATTGGTGAGTGATCTCTCCTTGCCCTTATCTTGACCCATGAGCCTTTTGTTATATTTTCTCTCCCCTGTCCAGATGAGGAGGGGGAGTGATAGAGCAGCTTTGGTGGGCACCTGGTGTCTAGTCAGGGTCAACCCATCACAACAGTGAAAGTAAAGTGTTTCCTGGACACCAATTACAGCTTTGTGACATTCAGGTCTCAATATCTAAGCTGCCCACATCAGTTAAGTCTAAATTTGGGGTTTTCATCCCTTTCCCCTTCTTGCCTAACTCCCTTTTAACTTAGGCAGTGCTAGTGTTTGTCAGTCTTTCCTCTTCTTGGGTATCTTACTTTGGTCCTTTATATTTAACTGTGTTCAAAACCTAACTGGGTTTCATTCCAGCAATGGTTTGTATTTGTGTAAAAACCCCGAATCAAATAAAGAGATGTCTTCAGGCATAAAAGAAATGTTTCTCCATGGAAGACAGTAAGATAACTAGGTGACAAAACTGGTGGTGTATCGAAATAACTCTTGTGAGAGTTAGCACAGCTGGCAAAGAAGCAAGATACTACTTATTCTTAGCCTGTAGCCTGCAAATACCTAGAACTGAAATTCCACAGATGTCATCTGAAAACAGCCAGGATTTCATTCTCTCTATAAAGGTCTGTATCTCTATCACACACACACAAAAAAAGGTCTAGACATTGGAAAAAAGTGGAAAAAAAATCAGCCTATTGACTGGTGGCCACATCTCTGCTCTCTGGCTCACTTGAGGCCAGTCTGCGGGGCTTGGGAGGCAGGGATGGGCATGGTCCCCGTGAGGATGCTGCCTGGCCCCAGCCCTGCAGCTGCAGGCTCTGCAGGCTGGCCGCAGGGGAGCTGTGGAAAGCAGTGACAGCATCACAACATCCCCACAAGTTTTGTTCACTTTACAGACCCATATTCTGTGGGCACATATAGACCACAGCGCACCTCTGCATCTAAGCCTGGAAGAGAGTTCAGGGGTGTGATTCCAAAGAGATTTCTTTAGCCACAGAACTTGAGTTCCAGCACTAGTCTATTGAACGAATCCTGGAAGATAGCTACCAGTACTTTGATGTTGTTACTGTCCAGAAATATCTAGTTCTCCATCTTCTTTGTATTCCTTTTGGCTAAGCTGCCTGTCCTGTTGCGTTTATTATTTTAAAAGCAAAACTTCTATTCAGATTGGAGAAAATACAAAAAATTTGCATTTAAAAAAATAACTTTGACTTTTTTGTATTCAAGGATTAGAAGATACAAATTTGAAGATTTTCTTTGGTAAGTACTCTGTTTGAGATCTTGGTTTAATTATTTTTAATGATGAATTTATAAATCCGTTAAATGAAAAAAGTTAGAATGGAAACTTAAAAGCCGCATTGTATAATCATAATCTCTTTTGTGCTACAGAGGTGATTGCAGAAGTGCCAACAAGGCTCCCTTAGCAGCATGCCACACCTGTTTGTTTGCACTCTGGTCATGAGAAAACATAGCCTTTACCTAACTGATTCTCCTTGGTTCTTTAACTTGCCTGGAAACTGAGAAGAAAATGTTCACGGGCTGCTTTAAGAAAACCCCAAACATTATTTGCAGGTGGAAAAATAAACCAAAACCAACCCAAAATAGTCATAATATTAAAGGAAGCTCTGTCAAAGATGCAAATGTGGTCACAGCACCAGACGGTATAGCTACAGTAATCTTCTTTAAAGATCCCTTTCAAGGCCATACAAAAAGGCTGAGCAAATGGTTCAGGTGGGAAGCTGAACCCACCTTTATCAGCTGAATTCCTGAACCCATACTCGTGCAAGTTCCAATTCAGCGACACTGTGTAATGAGGCAAACATCATCGTGCTTGTGCCTGCTGGGTCAGAGGATCACTGCGCTCTGGGATCCCACGTCCTGGCGTGCAGGGAGGAATTCAACTTAAGTTTAGGATTCACCACGCTGCTGGGTTAGCATCCAGACTTGAACTTCAATGGGACTGCCCTTCCCTTCAGAAAGGCCTAATGCTCTAATGTTCTGTAGTTAATGCTAAAATGCTGTGCAAAATACCTGCAAACGAAAAACATTTCTGTAGATATATTTTGAAATGCTGAGTTAATCTCTGCATAACCTATGGAACAGCAAGCTTTTATTGATAACTTTCTTATGGCTTTTATCGAATCACAAATAGAAATAGCCTCCCCAACAGTAAACTAAATAAAATTAATAACAAATGGAGGTACACCTACAAGAAAATACTAATAATATTTTAATGTCTAATTTCATAGGTAACTGGCTAAAAGAAAGTGGCTCAGCTAGAATTGTTAAAAAAGAAGCAGCAGTCAAGAACACCAGAAAGCAATTAAACCCAGGAAAACAATTCAGAAATTTTTAATAGGGCAACATCTTGCACAGGACATTAATATGGGAGTTCACTCTCTATATACATCTTACCTAAACCAAACAGGTAAAATCAGTTATTAGTCACTGCAGTTTTATGCAGAGGTTGACAGGTTTGGAATGAACGAGTAATTATGCAGGGCTTCCACATCATAATGTGGAATCAGTGTTGACATCTGCATGCCCATTAATCTTGCTCTGTGCAATTATCTGTAAATTGGACACTGACAGCATTTGGCAAGAAGCAACATCATAAGACGTCTCCAGACAAAAAACATTCAGCTTTTTTATCTGCATCTGGTTGTAACAGCCTGTTTTATAGATCTAGTATGCACATTTATGGCTTGCTTTACTTTTTCTCTGTACCACCAAACAGTTTTACGACAAAGTGTTTCATATGTGGATGCTTTTCAATTTATGGGGCATGTGTCAGCAAATGTAGGCCTTGTAGGTCTTGACTGACAGGTAAGAAGGTAAGAAATACGGTAAGTAGGACATAGAAAATTGACGTCACGATATATACTGTTGTGTGTGATATACTAATGGTTATCTAGTGATGAGGAGGTGGAACAGAGTTTTTGACAGGTCTCTAAAGCATACGTGATCCTCATGCCAGGTCACAGCTCTTTCAAAAGCCATGTAGATGTAGCTGGCTGAAACTGTGTGTTGAAACTTGCTGCTAAAAGATACAGAGAGGTGAAATCCCAAGGGATGGTAAAATGCTCACTTTAAGCATTACTTGTGAAGGGCAAACATAAGATGAAACAGCTTGAAAGGAAACCCATGGCTTGATCTGGGCTATGCATGAATTTGTCTAGGAGCTCTGTCCCCTTTCTGACTCCAGTCTCCACGTCCCTTGTGCTGCTGCTGTGGGACAGGATGGGAAAATCTGTCTTTCTTTAATGCAGTATCTGCACAAGGGAAATTCTTCCTTGATTAATGATGGAGTTCTTGCAATCATTTATACAATCACACTTGGGCTTCCTAGGGCTCGTGCCTTTGTGAACTGCATCTCCAGCATTCCCTTTTACATAGCAGAAGACTGAAAAGGATTTAGTAAAAACCGTTGTGGAAAATACTTCATAGTGAAAAGTATTGCTTTTGGCAGCCGGGCTAATACTTCCAGGTATTCTTGGGAGTGTTATTCATTATATTATTGAACTAGAGGGAAGAAAATACTCATAAGGGGTAGACTATAATCATTGGAGGATAAAATATAATATTTGGAGGTTAATGAAAAGACAGCTGAAATATCCAGGCCATTCCTGCGCATACTCCCCTCATATTACTTTGGCTAACAGCTCCATTTGGGGCAGTTTATTTGGAACATAAGTGGTCTCTATCAAAGGGATTAACACACTGAAGATGAACATGACCTTGCTTTTCCTCTTCTGGCTTGAATGAGAGAAAGAGAATATATTTAGTCTTAATATTACACACAATTTGATGGGTCAGAGACCAAACTCTCTTCCTTGGCCAGTTATTAAGATAGCCCCAAACACTAAAGTGTACAGAAGATCTCATGCTTTTGGCAGCCTTGATGCAATGTATCCTAACATCACCGTTTTGGTTTAAAATATTGTATTGGAAAGAAACTGGAAACCTGAGACTTCAAATTTTCTTTCAGTGATAAATACATGCCAGAAATCTACCTAAGTATCATGTTTTGGATCCCCACAACATGGAAGAAATGAGCCATCATTTGAACAGGAAGGATAGGACGCACCCTACCAGAAGACTAGATCTTTTCCCACAAGATATAGGGCAGTCAGTCTGTGCATAGGTAGAGATTTCATTTTTATAACTAGGAATGTTTTTCGGTAGTCTTTCACGAGTGATCTATTGAAATCAAGCTAAAATAAATAGCACAGGGAGGCTGCAGGCTGTGCCTACCTGATGGCTCTAAGTACTCACAGTGCCTCCATGAAAGCTAGTTAATTGTTGAATTTCTGCATGAATTTCTAGTAGTCCAAACAGAAATTATTGTATTTTGCTCCTACAGGTAATGCACAAGACAGTATATTCTCTAATGAGATACTTTGTGCTGTACTAAAGAAAAACAGAGACCGAGGTTTGGATCTCTTATTTCAAGTTGTGTGTGATTTTTCGCAGGGGATACTACAAATGAAGCAGTTTATTTCAGACAGTGCAAAAATCTGGATGGGGAAATTCACTACACAGAACTATATTGGGGGAAGAATTAATCTCACAATTTAGTCAACACAGTCTTTGTCACCACCACTAACACCACCACTAATCCCATTATTGTAATGCGTGTCGCACTGTCTGCATGGGTGTTTTTTTAAGGCAAATCCTTCTCTCTGTCTAGCCAGCTGTCAGGCAGGAAGCACAGGCGGCCTCTTTCCTCTGCTGCAGTTACTACAGCAAGCCTTGTCCTGTGGTGCTTACACCAAGAATAGCTCCTCCTTAAAGCAAGAAATTTATTATTTTATTCATACCACATTTTCATTGTTAAGAAAAAATATGATCATAAAATATTACCCTATGGCAATATGCAGACTTTAATCTTAATGCCACTTTATTAAAAAAAAATCCTCTACAGCAGAAAAGATTAAACTCAAGCATAAATAAAAATACTAGTATCTGCCTGGAAGCTACATCTGTGCCCTTTGTCTCCCATCTTTTGACATCTCTTGAACATCTCCAGAAAGTTATAGAGCATTTTCTCTTGAGCAAAAAGCCCCTCATGGATATGGATGTGTTCAGTAGTCCCTGAGAAATGTCTAGAGGTCTTGTAATTTCTCACTCACAGGGCTCCAAGCTGGCTATATTTCACAACCAGGTTTTACATAATAATTAGACAGTCGTTCAAATCATTGTCACTCAGTCCTTTTGCCTCAGAAAATGTCCCTTCCATGAGATTTTGCCTGTTCAGCTGACTGATAAGGAAATGTGCATTCAAATTGCTCCTGCTTGTAAAAGCTATGACTGACAACACTGCAATTCTAGAAGCGTAAGCCTTAGGTTATTCCTAGGTTCTTTTGAATCAGCATGAAACGCCCTTCTGTGCTGAGACGTCCAACCCTATATTTTTAAACTTCCATTTTATTCTTGGCAATCTTATCTCTGGAAGGCAGCACAACTGCAGCAGTTGCACTTCTCATTTCAGAAAAATAAAGAAACATTCATTTTTCATTTTAATGATTTGCTGGAATCTAGTCACAGAGCATGAAGAAACTGATGATGAATGAAAATTAAGCAAAACCCAATTACTCACCCGTGCTAGGCTGGTTCCAGAAGGAACTTTATATGGGACGTACTTCCTGTAGATGTGCCCAACTCGAGAGCATGGAACATCAAACATGCCACCTCCACACATCCACACCTGGAAAGAGGACACAAAGGAAGTGAAGGAATGATTCCAGGAAACAAATGAGGCAAAAAATGCATTTTAAGAAATGAGTATGTGGAAATGACACATTGTTCTGCAGTGACCCGTCCCACAAGTCATAGTGGTGGCCTTCTTGGCATGCTGAGAGCTGGGATTAGGTACCATGGCAGATTCTCTTACCTGGAAACTCACTGTGCAAAAGCAAGGTATGTTCAAAATACAATCATAAAACATATTTACAAGATCTACCACTGGTCCTCCAGCAACACAACCAAGATATTATTGTGTCTGCTGTTTAAGACACGCAGGGTCAAAATTTCTAAAAAAGGCTATGTGAGTAAAAAACAGGCCATCAGTCAGAAATAATTTTTATTTTTCCAAAACACCTGGTTTATATTTTAAATAGTGAATACAGAGCTCAAATATGAACATGCTCTTCATTTTGTAAAGAAAATGGAACAAAAATCAATTTCCTTCTGATCAAATTTATGTAGGCAGAGGAAGAAGAGCATGCCGCTACATTTCATCATTAATACTCTTATACTGAAGCAGATGGAACCATCTGGAGTACACAGGTTTGATGTTTCAGGTCTAAGCAACCAAAACTCAGTCAAAACTGATGGGAGCTACAAGTACTTCACGGCTCTAAAAATCAATCTGTATCCTGATGGGCAGCAAGTAAGGAATTCTTCACAATTCTACACCTAGCATGACTGGGTTTTACCAAGTGTATGTGCGAGCAACTTGCGTGCCATGTCAGAGGAAGTATGGAAATCGTGACAACCTATGGGCATGATTTTCTGTGCTCTGGCAATGCAGAGCCACTGAACTCCAACACAGCTATTAGACAACTTATGTAGCATACTGAGAACATTGCCAACTTTCCGACTTCAAAAACAGCAATTTGACTTTGCCAACCAATGAAATGGAAAACAGCAACAAAACCACCCCCCAAACCCTACAAGCAGAACTCTTTAAGTATCCTAAAACCAAACACACAGCAAGAGTTTAAAATTAGAGTGAAAACATCGGTATTATAAAAAATATTTCTTAATCCTGGCTAAAAAATTTCTTGTTCTCCAGAAATTTAGAACAGAATAGCTCTTATTCCATGTAAGGGACACTTGTGGTCTCAGCTTTCAGACTTTAGACTGAAAACAAAAAAAACCTCACCTCCTCTCCCACCCAATTTAAAAGAAAACCACTCCAAAGCCGAGAAAGTGAGAGGGCTTGTCCTTTCCATGTCTCTTTATGTGGACACACATAATGATGCTTCATGAAACATCTCCATGAAGCTGGTTGAGAATTTAGGTCTATGCATTACATATACAAAATTTTATCCTTATTTGATGCACACTGGAGCAAAATGGTGTGAAATAAGTTTGCGACTGAGGCTAAAGTAGAGCAGAACATAGACAATTGAAAGTCTCACCAACATTTTCCACACAGAAAGAAATTAATCCAAATGTTGATACCCTCTGAATTAAAATAACAGTAACCAGACCCTTAAAAAGAAGGTATCAGAAAAAACATGATGTGATCACAAATACTTGACATTCTGCATGAAGCCTGCAAAGAACAATGTGCAACTCTACACCTTTTTTACCATACATTTCTCATTCCATCTCCTTTTTCCTGCCCACCAGCTGGCTGTAGCTACTGGCTTTTTGAAATCACAGAAAAACAAAATGATTAATTCCCTTCATTTAAAACAACAGTGAAAATGGGCAAGAGCTTGGCCTCTTTTGCTGTGCTTGCCTCTTTGTGTTACAGTGGGTATATCTGTCTGGTCCTGGCGGTGTGCCTGTGAGCTTGGGACTAAATTTTAGTAATCTGAACATGCAGATGCTAAACAGTACAACATGGGATAACTCGGTGCTTGAGTGTGACTTAAAGCACTTGCTGAAGGTAGCATGCTGGAATTCAGCCCCTGAGACTGACTGTGCTATTAACACTGTGAACAGAGAAAAAAAGGGGGTTTACGGTGAAAGTTTGAGTTGCAAAGTGATTTAGGAAGCTGCTTCTTATGGGTCATTTGTGTATTTAGCCCTTACAGTCCCTTAGCTATTAGCCATGGCATCCAGCCATACCAACCTGGTAAGAAAACATTTATTTCCTAATTTGGGCTCCCTCACCATCCACTAATAATTTGTCCATTGTGGGACAAACCTAAATGCACTAGTCTAAATGTTTAATGAAGGTTTGAAACCACTGGAAGTGGGGCAAGATCATGTGCTTGGCTTTGTCCTGAAATTCCAGGGATACCCGTGTGCAGTTGGGTACAGCTGAGAGCTACTTGGGAAACTGCTACTAACCAACAGTTAGGTAGCTCTTCACTAAGGCACAGGAGCTCTGGGAAGGTGCTTCTGGTGCATGCTAGCACCTCAGAAGAGGAGACAAATTTTGCTGGTTAGTGGCACAGGCTAATAAAGGCAGCTGTCCTGGGCATCATTCTGCCAAATGGAAACACATACGTTGACAGAATCAAGAGCATTTCAGTACCTATTGCTATTGTGAGGATATCCCCTCTGCTCTCTTAGGGAGCACAGTCATTCTCAGGGAGGACATTTACTGGTGAGTTGCAAATGGAGACCGAAATGAATGTTCTGCCTTCATGCCAAAACAGCTCATTACCACTCAGAGCGGTTTTGCTATGTCATGCAGACACGAGCATTATTTTATCTTCAAAACCATTTTGTAAAATTTGCTTCTTAAAGAAAGCCTGGGAATCCTCACCTGTTTAATCCCCTGTCACCCAACTTAACAGAAAATATCTTCACAAACATATTTAAAAATCATAAAAATGGTAGTGCTAAAATGAGTTGAGTAATGCCATAATTAAAAAAAAAATCACTTTTCTACCAACACTTTGTATGTAACATCACTTGTACCTTTTTCAGTGGGAACCTCCTCTCTGTGGCTGTCTTCAAACAACCCAGTGCACCAATGGAAATGCAAACCTGTATTGACTGTTTGTTCTTGTTTTTTAAATAAAGGTGTTATTTGAAAGGCTAGACAAGATATTTCAGTGATTAATCAAGGTTTCTTAGCCTTTGAAGAGTGGACAGCACAGCAGTTTGACTCAAATGAAGGGCAGCCACCAAACAAATTTAAAAGACAAGAAAGCAAAAATACATGTATGCTTAGCTATAGGCCAGTATTACTTTAACTCAGACAATGAGAGCTGGAGTAGACATGCAATGCATTTCCTCTAAAGCAGCAGGATATCAGTAAAAAAAAAAAGAACAGAAAAGGAGAAAGGAATTAGAAAAAAACCTGACAGATATGCTGAGGCAATAACAAGTGGGAGGAAATAACAGCTTGTGTTAGGCTTGTGTTTGATAGATATAAAACTTGAAAATGCTGTGCTGCACCTGAGGTGTGCTGTGCAGGGTAATTGAAATGAATCTTGGGCTGCCTTGAAGGACATTTAGCAGCTGTTCCTGTTTACGTTTCAGCTTTAGGATGATTTTAAAGGCATATTTTATATTTTCCTGGGAAGATCAATTCTGGTAACTTTGTCTTTAAAATGTGTGTTTTTATGTTAGCTGCTCTAAACACAAGAAATTGGAGAATGACTTCTGTGTTAAATATTACAGACCTCCAGTGTACCATGAAAGGAATTCAGGTGGTGTGGGACATCTGGTGAAACGGTATCACAACACTGATGCCTCTCTGTTTATCTAAGAAGCAAGCAATGAAACTCTCAAGTTCGCTAATGTCTCCTTCTTACAAAAGCAATGAATCTGGTCTGCAGCTGAGGTATAAAAACCCAAGATGAAATCAAAACAATGCAATTTCAGCTTGGAAAGATCAGAAGAAAAGTAGTTTATATGTCATCTGCATACTATATCACAATTTATCTTTATACAGCTCTTTCCAACAGAATGTTGCAAAACGTTTATAGGGATGGTTGAAAAGAAAAGGCAAGCATTAATGCAAACTTTAAAAGAGATTAAGCTGTGGTTATGTGTCTGTATTCCTGACTGGAGCTTAGATATCACAGATGCGCTTTTGACTCTGGTCTACAGCTCTTGTGGGATTTTGGGTGAATCACTCTTTTTTCACATCACTTCTTTGTCTTTAAAATTGAATTCTGCTTGCTCTTATGGTTTTTCTCCCCTGCCTTATCTATCTAGTTTGTGAGTGATCCAGCCTGGGGACTATCTGAAAAATGTAAATACCGTACACGTGAGAATGAGACTCCAATCCATATGCTACACTGTAATCACAATTGCTGAAGAGACTCGTGATTTTTGAGCAGTGGAGGATGTGTTGCTGTGGAACAGGAACATAAACATCAAGCAAATTACGTACAAGATTGAGGAGGGACTGAATGGATTTTGGATGAAGCTTCAAAACTAATTGAGAAATATACTGCTGCCGAGAGTCAGAAACAAGACCGACAACAGTGAGAGACACTGAAATGGACAGAAAAACCAAACAAACAGTATACTGTTGTAAGAGTAATACAAAGTATGCCATGCAGAGCTGTCAGCTTGGTGCTCTGAGCATTGGGCAAGAAGTATAGACTACAAACAGTATTACCACAATGAGTCTGAAAAAGTTCTAGAAAGTAAGAATATAAAAACTTTATGGAATTTTTCAGTCACTCTTCCTGAAATGTAAGCCCAAAGACCAGATTTAGCAGTTTTAGAAAAAGAGATGGAAAAATACTTTCCTGTGAACTTCTCCATGTAGTGAGAATGTTCAGCTAAACGCAAGAAGAAAAGAGAAATAGGGTCACTGACTGCAAATCTGCAGTCAATGGGTTCACAAAGAGCAAAACCATTTACTTCTGGTGCAGTGGGAGTTCCTGTCAGGGATATTAAAACAGTACCATGTAAACTGGGAACTGATGATTGTGGATATTTCAACAATACTCACTGGCACCTCTAAAATTCTGAGAAAAGTGGCAATATTCCATGTTTGTCAGTTTTTCATATAGATTATGACTGCACTGACAAGTGGTAATGCTTCCCCACTCTCTACCTCCTGCCAAGATAGCCAGCAGTAGAGGAAATTAATGATGATGATGACAAAGAAAGAGATTAATTAACTTGGAGGTGTGGAACACAGGGATGCAGAGAATCTGGAAGATGTGTTAGCAAGGATAAGGGCAGAACAACTCTAGGTATAGGTGACTAGCTTCAAAGAAGCTTGGGTATCACTGTTATCATTTTTGTTAAGGTATGATTTATGATGCCCAGGGAATGTCCAGTCTAAAGGATCTTCAGCAAACACAGGAAATTAGTATCTTTCACTACTCTCTGTGTTTTGGAGATTACTACACAAAATGTGCCTTTCTAATAGTTTTAAATTCAGGATTTCTTAAATAGTGGCTTCCCTGCTTATTGAGAAGTGACACTATTAACCAGGTCAGTTTCAATGCCTTGCTGGCTTTCACAAGTCTAGCACATGCTGAACAGTATCATCATCAAGATATCATACATGTTTTTAATTAAAAAATTGATCTCGAGGTTATGCTGTCAAAAAAATTAACATGCTGCACGTTATTTCTTATGTAAAAATTAATCTAAGAAACTATTTAATGAAAAGGTCATATTTTGAGATGTGGGTTGTGGCTCCCTCACCATCCACAAATTATTAGTGATTCCTTTGCGCTTGCACGATGGTCCTTGATCCAGCACCAGACTTTAATTCATTGTGTGTCTGGGCTTTGCAAAGTGCAGTAGAAGATTACAGGGAGCAGAGCAGAGAAGTTCATATTAAGTTCATGATGGAGAAGCTAATAATTCCTTAAGTCAGAGGACTTTAGACAAACTATTTATTGAGTCTTGAATAGCACAGATTTAGCCATCATATTTTTCTGAAAGCTCCCATTTCTCTGACTCTCTAAGCCCACACTTTGCACTCATAGCTCTCCACCTGCTTTGTAGCAAAAGCTTCTGTAACACCAGTTGTGAGAATGGCTGTGGATGTCTGGCACAGTAAAGCAGAGGCTTTTGATCAAGAAGACGCTTTTCCTTACTGGGATATTGATTGCCAAGTGATCTTTTCCCCTTGGCATGCAAATGTTTCTGTGGGGTGAAGTTTCATTCCAACACATAGGAAACTCTTCTCCAAATAAAATTATGCCAGAGAATATCAAACATACTTTTTCTTAAACATGATTTCACATTTGCCACCAGTGAATCTGGACACGTAAACATGATATTTAACACACACATTTATCAAAAATCTTCCTCAACATGCATTCCTTTGCACCAAAATATTAGCAGTGCTACTTAGAGACATATGCCACACATTGTCTATTCTTTAGTACCTGGACCTAATTTTAAAATGTTCAGCAGAGGGGTTACAGTAGTCGATGGAGTTTAAAATGCATCAGTGAGGAGAGGACCACAATCAATCTGTGAACACTCCTCACTCCAGCTCACAGAGCAGGGCAACCAGTTCAAGATGAACCAGACACTAGTTCATTTCAGCAATCAGATGACAGCTCTCACTCTGACATGCACCCCCTTATAATTACGTCACTGTATTTGAGTTAGCCACAAAAATCCCCAGTCTGACAATGGGAAGGTTGTGTTATCAGCATGGTCTCTGTTTATAGTAGCTATATTGTTTATTTATTCCCCATTATATAGCAGCTTTTGTAGAAATGAATCTCAAAGTTAAAACCAAGATGGTACATGAAGAACATAAAAGGAACACCCTGTCTGTCACTGAGGTTAAAAATCAGCCTGAAACAGTCCTCTAAATATGAACTTCCCACAATTATGAGGTATTTCAAATCAGCTGCTTTTTACAACTTTTTAATGAAAATCGGTCAAGTTTTTACAAAATATTAAGAATTCATGGAGTCAAAGAAGAAATGAGTGAGAACAGCTAAACATTTGATGGTTAGACTTGTTTTTGAAGCAGGATACTCCAAACGATTATTTGCCAAGCAAAACACCATTAATGTGAGATATGGCGTCAACACAGGGCACCCATCCTATGACACTTCCACAGGCCATAGATGTGGCCACTCTAAGGAAAGGTAAGATGTAGTTTCAGACCCATTCAGGCAGCTGAGGAAACCGAACCAGGCTGGTCGTCTGTTTTTTCCATGGATTTCATGAATACCAGACAGATGACAAGTCCACCATCTTCCCAAGTTTTGTGAATAAAGCCAGTAAATTAAACTGTCTGGCTAACTTACCCTCATTCAAATAAGTTTTAAGATGACTGAATCTATAACTACAGCAGAAAATGTCGAAGCAGAGACCCTTCCCAAGCTGATATTGGTGATTCTAACACAATAAAAACCAGTCCTCTTTGTTTCTCCCTCCCATCTCTGTGATTTTTCTCCCATTTTTAATCATTCCAAACAAAGCAGCAGTCTTCTTTTTAACACTTACATCTCTTAAATTCTTATAATAGAAAGTTGTTCCTATTCAGAGATAATTTCTAAAGAGTATTTTTTTATTCTTTTAACACTAATATTAAAGAAAGAACAGGGACCCTAAGGTCAGTATATACTAATGAGATGAATCAGGAGACATGACTGAAATGAGACCCAGTGTGACACAGCTGCCTCCAAAAAAACCAAAATCTATCACTTGAGCAAAACACACTGGGACAATCTAGTATCTCAATTTCCAGTGCTGTTACCATGGTTTCTATACAGAGACTGGAGAGCATTATAAGTATATTCTTTGTGATGACAAATAAAATGAATATTTGAAATAGGACAACAAAATCTTGGGTGACCTGTCAGAGACCATTGTGACAGCTACTAGTGACTACTTACATTTGTCTCTGAAACAACCTAAATGGACATAAGGTAAATCAATATATTCTAAATACAGTATCTAGCTATTGGGTTCCCCTGCCTTCCTGTTTCTGCCTTCCTGTTTTATTTTGCTGGAGTATAAAAATGATTCAGAGAAACATGAGAGTAGCACAGTTAATACAAATAATTTTGCTGTTCTTGATAATTCCTGAAAAGACAGCTGAGTATTCCAATATCAGGTCACACTATATGTTTCGTTCAACAGAACAGCCTCAGCTCTGTTGTTTTAATTGCTGTTGAAACTCAGATGCAGCAAGATATATGATATTAGTCACGGCTGACATACCAAATTTGTTTACTGAGCTTTACACTGTCAGAGTTTGGAAGTAGGTTGGAAGGATCCTGAAGCTAAATGCGAATCATAATTTCAGTTCCAAGCTTTATCCAAATATGCTTGACTCAATTCATCTATGTCATGAAATTATATCAAGTCACTGAAAATCTTTGCATGTAGGGTTCTTATGTCTTTGGGTATACTGGAAAGCAATAAACTTAATTTTCAAAATTAGACATGTTAGTCCTCATCAAACTAATGCAAATACCTCTTGTACATGTGGAAAGTAACAAGACTTCCAACTTGATCTGTAAAAGCCAGGTAACTGATTTGAATACACATGTTAACATAGACGATATGAGGATATACCATGGTCGGTTGTACATAACCTGAGCACTTGAAAACACTCCATCTATTTTGTCATTACAATTATTCAAATGCAATTAAAAAATAAATTGATTTCAAAAATTTGACCAGTAGATAACAGCTCATAGCAGCAGAGCTGATCTAATAATTCAGTATTACTAAAAGGGGTCCTTCTTCCTATGACTTTTTCTTTCCATTTCCCCTCATTTCCCTGAGCGGTACTCCCAAAGATGATTAAACTTGTTGATCTGGGCAGAAAATTATGCAATTGTCTTTTTTTCTGGATTAGCTCTCACTTGGCTTACTGAGCTGAGCTGAACTCAACACTTGAGCATGAAGCAAATGCAACATCTGAGAGAAGGTAAGTGGAGAAGATTTGACAAAAGGAACAAGGTAGAACGTCATTCTTTGATGGTGGTAAGCTACCTTATTTTCAGAGGGAACTGCACTCACTGTGATTTTTGTATGGCTTCTGGAGCATATGTTTATGGCATAGATCTTTGTGAAATGAGTGGAAATGCCTAAAGGAAAAAAGTAGTATTGTACTAAATTAATTTTAGTTAAAAGCCAGTATGAATGAAAGCATCATGATCACAAAGTATACAAGAAATGAAAACGCAGAGGTGTAAGACTGAGTCTTCTACCAAACAAGCATCATATAAGGTGACTTGATGACTTACCTTAAAGGAGATTTCATATTGCTCTCCTCCCCATATTTCTAATCCTGGATCATAGCCTCCCAGCTCCCAAAACCATTTCCGATTAACGGCAAATAGACCTCCAGCCATTACAGGAGACCTGTAGGATGAATAAAACAAACTGTGAATTACAGAAACCATCATGCTGTGCTCAAAAAACGGAGATTAGCAATGTACATGGACAATAATGAAAATGTTTGGACCGTGTGTGTGTGCTTTTGTGCATGTAGGCGGTCTGGCTCCCATAATCACAAAGCTATGGAAGGCATAGGGAAAGGGTACTGTAGGCAAACAACATCTACCTTTATTCACCCCAAAATGGACCACAGATGAGAAACAGGCAATGTGATAGACATGTAGGCAGATATAGAGCATGGTAGTCATGCTCAAACTCCTTTAAAAAAAACCCAAACAAATTTTGTTCATTACTAAATAAACCCATATAGCAGAAAAAAAGGAACTCTAGAAACCTGCCAAAGTGTTTAATGTACTCCAGGTAACGTAACTCACATTTGTAAGTTAGCAAATCTTTTCAGTTCATTTCAGTCTCATAGGTGGTGGCTAGAGAAAGGCAGAAAGGTGACAGTGGATGGCTACAGAACAGCTGTTGAGTCTACAGCAGCATTTAAACCTCCTAAACTTTGTCTCACAGTTGTAATTTAAGTCATAGGCAAATAATTTTCTATGTTTCTCATGTTTCCACTTCTTGCATGAATAAATGTGTGGTATTTACTTGAATTAACTCAGCCTCTTCCACAGACAATATAGAAAACAAGATACTTAAAGCTAGTGTTGGAGAATATTAATGAAAAGTACATTTTAAATTTATAAGCAGGAATTTTGTTCTGGAAACTAAGTGATTTCTTTTTTCACTACCAAGACGACCACATTTGTAATGCACTAAATACATTGACAGCTCTCAGGATTTAAATGTTGCTCACTGATTCCTTGAAGCTGTGGATGGGACATAAAAGGGATCTGCACTGAACAGTGAGGGGACAACAGGCTGAAGAAAGTCCTGTGCAACAGTTCAATTCAATCAATGCAGGTCAACACTCACATAATGAGTTTTAGAGCAAAAGGCTAGAAGGAACACATTCCTTTTGACGGTTGGTCAGCAAGAGAAAAGACACATAACTCTCCTGATGTAAGGGAGACCTTCTGGGCAGTGCTGCCATATCAGAGAAGGGACATTAAACCAGATCCTGTGCTGTGTGCTGTGTAACGCTACAGCTCCTGAGGGAAAATTATTCCACCTAGGGACATTTTTAGTCTGAATTACTGTTGGTGGTTTTTCTGGTGCTATGGAAGCAGTTGGTAACATCCCTGAAGAACTGATCGGCAAATAAAAACTTTATCCTTTGCCACTGATTTAGGATTTGGCAGTGAATTCAGGACTGGTAGGTATCACAGGAATCTATGTGAAAGTTAGAAGTTTACTAAAGAGGACATCACGTTAATGGAACAGCACTCTGCCATATTTTCTCTGCCTTAATGCTTTTTATATTACTCACTTTTATCCAAGCCAGTGGAGAAGACAAAAAAGCAAGCAGACAGCTGAGTGGCCTCTATCACAATTAGGATGCCAGTGAAACCACATGCATGAATGTCACAAAATGATCTGCATTCATGGTAATGAAAAACATTACAAATATTTTACCTTTCACTTCTATGATATAGTTTTAAAAATATGCGTATTTTAGATTATATATTATATTATACTACCCATTTTCACCACTAGAGAGCTCTGTTTTTAACAGCCTAATTCTATTTTCCTTTAGACATTATATTTTTAAAAGCACATAGAAGCTTTGTGAAACACAGTCGCAATATCATAACTGGCAAGGCCATGCTCTGTAACATACATTGAATGCTAATATTTTTTTTACTTTTATTGACATCTCATACCTCATATATTGACTGTTCTCTCCACATATAAATAAATTCAATGGAGATTTTATTAGAAACCTTCCCCAGAGGATTCTGACTACTACAATAAAATTTCAATTCTTACCAAAGTAAATTTAATTACAACATGCCCCTTGTGACGCCAGGTTCTAAATAATCAAAACACAATGTCCTTTATGGACTTGTATGGAGAATGCTTATAAGAAAATCTTTACTGGCAGAAGAAACGAAGTCCCAGAAACCACTGGGGAAATGCAGGATTTCTCTAATTCTCTTAGGTACCACATCTTTCATGAGCATTTCTCCTGACACAAGGAATGGCCAATGAAAAACACAATCCCTGCACATGAATCAGACTGAAGATGAAAAAATCAGATACTTTGAATTGCAAAATAATTGGCAGATACTTACAAATGATACTTTATAAGTAGATTTTTCCATTGGCAATACTGAGTAAAGAAACCCCAAATTATTTAGATACTAGTTCTTGAAAGTTCAGAACATTCCTTACAACTAGCAAAACTACCAAAAAAATTACTGTAACATCAGCACACTCATATTTCTTGCACTTACTTAAAAAAATTAATAAAATAGACTTAATGTTGCTCCATTCTTTTTTGTTCCACAACATGTTCTGACATTTGTTGCTTTGCAGGAAGAGCTATGGAGAGGACAAAAAGGACAGCTTCTTGGTTTTCATTGGAGTGGGATGAGCAACAAGCTGTGTGAACCTGCCCACTTGGCACAGGATGTGTATTCCACTGAGTGCCACAAGCAGCTGCTGCTGAACAGGCCTTAAATTGTCTCCAAAATATGAAGACAAAGAGTCCAGTCCTACAGTCATGACTGATATGAAAAGTCCTTTTGTAGTCAATACGATCACTCACACAGATAAGAACTGCACTGATCCCTATGGGGAAGAACTAATCTCTTGTTTGATGGCTTCAGTATAGAAATGTCAAGTACAATGCTACGTTTGTAGAAGTCATTTTTCATGAAATGTTCTGCTTAGACACTTAAACAATCAGTCTTGAACTACCATAGCATAATATTATGTAATTATAGTGGAAAGCTGTAAAATTGTAAAAAACCTTAAAAGGACAAAGACTCCCAAAACATCAGAAAAGGTGGAAAAGCTAAAGTTGATAAACTTAAAAATAGTTATAAAAACCTTACACATGAGAAGTACTGCACAGACTCACTGACAATACCCAGAACAATACTGCAAGTAAAAGCTGATCCAAAAATGGCCCAAGAGGTCATGGATTCCAGTGCTCAGATGGAAAAAGAGTTAGATTTTGTAGGAGTGCAAAAAAAGCTCATCCCAACAGGTTGTTTTTTTTGTTTGTTTGTTTGTTTGTTTGTTTTTTCAAAAAAAGTCAGAAAATGGCAGGCAAACACTTAAAAGATAGCTTACAGGTTAAAAAAGTGCACTAAAAGAAGTGTAGCCATAGCTTAACTACAGCCAGCAAAGATTTTTGTAACTTCTCATAAATTACACACAGAAGAAGAAAAGAGAACATCTATGAATTTTCAAGGTAAGATAAAGAGAGACATGAACTTTAAAGGAGCGTGGTTACTTACACTAGAAATAAATGTAGTGCGTTGCAAACAAATGAACTGCGTGGCAGGGTTTGGAATTATTACATTGCAAGAGCGGTATATACAATGGACCTAAAGGATTTGTGAAGACACGAAAAGGAAAGAAGAGCTTTGACAGCATGCAGAAAGACACTTAAGAAAGCTAGGTGAAGTGTGCAGTAGATACGCTGATGATGAGACTGGAAGATGCCCAATGTATGACACATCTATTTAGTGTCATATGTCAGTAGATGAATGTAGGTTTGTGTCATCTATTACTCAACATGAAGAAAATATTACACTGTGCATTGATCACTGCTGAATGGAGATGCTGCTGTATACTGGGGTGTTTTGTACAGGGCTGACAGGAATTCATCTGCCTGGAACAGCTGAAATTTGGTCATTATAATCATATTCAGTGAACGGCATATTGTACTATGCATCTCTTTGTGTAGTCCAGACAGATGAAAGGCTCTGTGCTGAACTACTGAATGGAAACAGACAAACGCCAAAAAGAGGCATCCACCTCATGCAGGATCCATTAGACAAACTGATCCTCAGTGCCAAACCAGCTGGCACGCAGTACAAACACTGGGGTAAATGTCAGCCTGCATCAGGAGCCAGCACAGGGTCCTGTTGACCTTGTGAAGTCATGGATGACGTTGATGAGGAGTAAGGGAGCTGTGCTGCTGCTGGCATAGTGACAGTCCCAGAAATGACTGGTGACCTACTCAGCACAGCTTGAAGCTGGGCTTGTACATTTTTTATATCACATCTCAATGTCTTGTTAATCAAGGAGAGTGCCCCTCCACTCCAGTGATACCAAGTGAAGGCACCTCGGAAGAGTGAATAAATTCAAACACCTTATTTCAGTGGTTACTGCTGCTGGTGCTCTCTGCAGTGATTCCTGATACTGCACCAAAGCTTCTCAAAGCAAACAGCAAAAGCTGACACTAAGCCTATGTAATAAAAGGTTCTTATAAAACAAAAAATTAAGAACTATGTGTGTGTAATGTAAGAGACAGACTTGATCACTCACACGAAGTGAATGCAGAAATAAAAGAAACTGAAATTAAGATGAGTTGATCAAATGACAAGGAAGTAATATAGATTAATAAAACAAATGACAAAAATACGAACTTAAACGTTGCTTCAGCTAAAGCTAAATTGAGGGACAGATTCTACACAGTGCATATAAAAAGATGCTGATGTATCTGGAACGAATGTGGATCAGACCTACTAAATTTTTCAAGAAGTAAAATAAAAACCTGTGGTGGGTTGGCCCTTGGCTAGGGGCCAAACCACACCCACCCGCTCACACAGTCCCTGCCCCCACCCAATGATAGAGGAGAGAATTAAAGAGGTAAATGGCAAAGAGGACTCGTGGGTTGAGATAAGGACAATTTAATAACTAAACTACAATAATACTGGAAATAATACTATATACACATATACAATGTGATACACAGTGATACTGCCCCTCCCCACCTGATGACCAAAGGCCCAGCCCACTCCCGGCCAACGACCCCAGAGGAGGGAGGGAATGGGTGATACACAATGATACTGCCCCCCCTAAAAGGCTCAGCCTGTTGCCAGCTAATAATCCCCAGACACCTGAAGCGAGATGATCCGGAGCCCAAGGGAAGTGAAAGAGCGATCTCCCGGAAGGGTCCTCACCTATATACTGGGTATGACGTGCATGGGATGGAATACTAATTGGTCAATCTGGTTTCCATCTGAACCTAAGAGCAAATCGCAGGCTAGCAGCTGGACTGTGTCTCTTTGCTTGTCTGCTGACCTTGGCAGCAGAACAAAACATCGGTTACCAGCTTCTCCTGAGCAGGAATCCAAAACATATCTTCTTGCTAGCTATTTATAAAGAGAAGGAAAAAAAAATTAACTCTCTCTCTCTTAACCCATGACAAAACCAGAACCTTTTATATACTTAATTCTTTAACCAAGTATATTTAAAATATATTTTTAAATGTACTGTCTTTTTCACACTTAATATTTCTGTAAGGCAGTGTTTTATCTGTTATCCATTCTAACACATGAGCAATCTCCATGTTTATAAAATGATCAAAATTTAAAAAGTAAAACCTGTATCTGTGACATTAGGCTGTGGGATTTACTCTTTCTTTTTTTCCTCAACAACAAATGCCCAGTCTTCTGAACAACTTTTCCCCTTCAGGAATCTGCAACCCTGTCTTTACCAAATGATCATACAGGTTTTGCAAACCGCTACATTCCTGATACCCACATCAGGAGTATCTTAAAAAGTATCTTAAAATATGCAGCAGATCAACTAAGAAAAGGGTCTGTCTTCAGTTGATTTGCTCCTCATAAAACCTGCCTCCACTCCAGCAGTTCATTCACTGTACATCCAAGGCTGTCACCCCACCACCCTGTAAATTGCCAGGTCATTTTTTCCTCTGTTAATGTACGTAACCCTGAAGTCCTGATTATTTATGGTAAGGTACCCTAGTGATTTTCACAAAGCAAACAGAATCTACTCTCATGCAAATTTTAATTTGCATAGCTGTATCCCGCTGTGCAGACTCCTTTTATATATCCAGTTGGTTTCAGTAATCTGTATTCTCTTATTAAACTGTTGTATCATTTTATTGTCACTCTTAAGAAGTTGGGGTATTACGTTAATTTTCCTTTGCTATATCTTTCTAAGGAGTTTGCGAAATCTAGAATATGTTGATAGATTTAATATAGATGCACACTGCCCCCTCTTACCCACAATAAATATGTGCATATATATATATATATGTTTGTTTCATACATTTCTACTCACCGGCATTCAGTAAAAATTTCACAGGTGATAAATCATTCGTGAGATCTCTGTCCTTTGAGAGGCATAGCACTAAAATTTCACCCATATTTATTTCTGTTCTAAATGTTCTCCTGATTTTTTTCCCAAAACAATTTCTAAAATATTCAGTGTAAAGAAGCACTCACCCATAGGCTAGCAGCACAAAATTACTAATTTTGCAATGATAAGTATCTTGCTTTTTAAGCAGGTCCATTCAAACTCTATCCAATATTGACAACAAAATCATTCCCTTTTCCACAGGAGAGTTGTATTCAGATTTTGCAGAGTTCCATTATGTTTTAACCTGAAGTAACACCTTTTGTGAACAACTCAAAACTGTGAAATGCTACTGTGGCAGAAGGGTGGGTGTGTATCCAACAGCACCCACTAGTAATGGCAGCTGCTTGTGACAGGTTATGACAAAGTCACACAAGCTTTTCCTGACTCTCTGCTACTTCCCAGTGCAGAAAGCACTGGTATGCAGGACAGAGATCCGGGCTAACTTCCTTTGACTTGTACTTTTGAAGCTTGCACATCCACATAACCAAGAGTCTCTCCACTCAAACTGCAACGAGGCCTCATTTTGATGCCAAAGTTGGCAAATTTCTCATGGCCAACAGAGTTGTGAAAGTTTTGATAAAAATTTGCATTCTCATGCAGTGACTGTTGTTGAAGAGTATGGAAGTGCTACACAATAATCAGTTAGTTTTGGTAACTCAGAACCTGTGTAAGTGGCATTATATCTACCCATTTCACTCACTTTCAGCTTAAACGTATGAATTGTTTTTGGCATTTAAACCTATACTCTTACAAGTTTGAAAAAGAAAGAAAAAGTCAAAACTCTTTACATAACCTATCAGGTTTTTACATAACCTATCAGTTCAAATCATATTCATATAAATCATTGTGCTGAAACACATAGCAGCCAAGTGGTATTACCTAAAATTAATTCACAAGTCCCTATATAATCACATTTAATTTTTAAAAATTTGACTTTTTTTTGGGGAAATATTAAGATAAAACTCATTCTTCTCCAACAGAGAGCCAGTAAGTCAGCTGCAGAGGGTCAACTACAAAGAAAGCTCTAGAAGTGCATGAGGTTCAGTTTATTCACCGTGATTTCATCACATGGCTTCTTTGTGTATTTTGCATATTTTTCTTAGCACATTGCTAAACTTAATTGAAAGAATCATATTGTAGAAGAGTGATGAGCTCTTATGCGGGTAATGATGCCAAGGCCCATCTAGCCTTCCCTCCTACATTTAGAAAATTAATGAAGCTGTAGAAGAGGTGAGTCAGTTGGGCAGAGATGGAAGACTCTGAGGAGAAGGCTTCCCCTTCTCATAATCGTCTCTCATAATCCAAGGGAAATCTATCTGAATTATTGCTAGAGGAGACGTACAGAACTCAAACTAAGCAGGTGGGTGAGCAGAAATTATCATCCTGAAGCAAAAAGAAAATTAAAGCTTCTGGAAATACCCTACAAACAAAGGTGCTCAGAAGGATAAAACTGAGGAGCAAAGGAACCACTGGACTATTATGCTGCAAGTTGTACTAAAGAAACGAGTCCAATATATGAGCAGTCTTACAATTTTGAGGCCTCAGTACTGTAAGCAAGAAAGGAGAGCTGAGAACATCATTTTGGCTGACCCACGTTCATGTCGTGACCAGGCAAGGCTCTTGGACATGCAGAGTTCAACTGCAGCAAAAAAACTTTCAGCCTATTAGTAGGAAGTGAGTATGAACTGTTGGGAAAAAACCCCCAGCCTGGAAGCAAAACTGGACACAACTCTGTTTGTTTACAGTACCTTTATGTATTGATTAATCGTATTCAGCGTTGTCCCTTAAAAATATAATCTTTGAAAATTTAATGTAGAAACAAAGATCAATCAGAGGCAAAATATAACCAACTGTCCCTAAACCAGGAACTTACTTTAGACCTCCTGGCTTTTGGTAAGCTTCAGTTTGAAGCATACCTAAAACTAAACAAAAATTTATCTCCCGCCCCCCCCCTCCCCCCCCCAATATTTCTCAACTTGTCTAGATTCTCAGTCATACTAGATTCTGCTTTCAAAGTTAATTGAAGGTCCAAATTCAAACAGATAAGTAGTGTTTTACACAGCTTAAGAATTTCGGAAGTGGAGGAAGTCACCCTATTTCTGGTTCTTGTGAAAATCCAATTATTTTGACTACGAAGGCACAAGGAACCTGCCACTATAACCTTTTCCCTCTGGGTTATTATGAAACATGAGGCTGGAATTTTAAACCAATGCCAATACTGTAACCAGAGTGTACCTCTTACTTTTAAACAGGAAAAATCTGTTCAAGCTAACAAGGAAATCTGCATCTATGTAAAGTAATACTTAGGTAAATGGACATCTCATTTGAGATTAAACTTCTATTTTTAAATAAGGAACAAGGCTAGTAGCATATCTTAGATTATCCCTCCTGGTTGCACAGTAACTCCATCATCACCTCCCAAGTACTAGGGAATGTAATAACACATTAAATCTCATTGTTACCTTCAAAGATGTACTCTCAGAATATATGGAGGCAGGAGCTAAACAGAATTATTATCCCATTTCAATGCTATCTTCCCCTCTCTTTAGACACAGAGGCATAAACCAGAGAACAACCTTCCTTTTACAGTGCTTGCTTTTGCTTTATTGATTTACCTAAGCCCAGTATAGAATCATGAGCAAAGTTTAAAGTAAAGGAGAATTTTTAAAATTTCATTAGGGACAATAAATGATTAATCTTAAAACATAGCCACTGGCCCAAACACAGGTTCTTATTTCTAAAATATTCATTGGGAAACCTTGTCCTTCTGGGGAGAGATTCCTAGATAAATAATGATAACACATACAACTGGTTAGCAGTCTGCTGTTAAAAATTACAGGTGATTCTGATTAATTTATCCTGATTATTATAACTCTATGGATATGATTTCCACAACTTTAAAACATCATGAACTTATTCCAGACTGAAGTAGATTTAAAGACACAGCCCAGAAAAATAGCTTTGCACATAATGTGTAAAAGTGACTTTTTGCAGTGCTCACCTCTTCCAGCACAACCTGACAGGCAGACCAAGCCAGCTGTCCTGCAGAGTGCTCCAGCAGCGTGGCTTACTGTGGTGTCCACTCGGCAGGCAGGACCAGCGGGGCTGGGGCCATCAGGACTGTGTTCTCTCCTGTGCCAGATGCACTCCATGGAGGCTGTTAACACAGCTGCTTGGGTCTTTTTATGGATGCCAGGTGAGGAAAAGAGGTCATTCTGACAGCTATATGACATGCTACTGTGTACCACCATATGCATATTTGCAACAGTTGGAAAACTTTGAAAAAAGACAAAAAAACAGTTGAATTGCAATCCCCACCACAAGCTCCACACAAAACAGAAGCCTTTTTTTCTGCCTGTCCTGCAGGATTTCAGAGTGAAGCTTAATTTATGAAACATTGAATGATTTAAGTGGTAAAATGTGAAGAGGAGTATTGAAGGACTGCTAGGAAATAGCAACAGGAACTTCAATGGGTTTACTGAGTGCACCCTCAGTACGTTTGCCGATGATACCAAGGTTGTGGTGCAGTCGACACGCTGGAGGGAAGGGATGCCATCCAGAGGGACCTGGACAAGCTTGAGAGGTGGGCCATGTGAACCCCTTGAAGTTCAGCACATCCAAGTGCAAGGTCCTGCACAAGGGTCGGGGCAATCCCAAGCACAAATACAGGCTGGGTGGAAAGTGGATTGAGAGCAGCCCTGAGGAGAAGGGGGTGCTGGTTGATGAGAAGCTGAAAATGACCTGGCAATGCGTGCTTGCAGCCCAGAAAGCCAACTATGTCCTGGGCTGCATCAAAAGAAGCGTGACCAGCAGGTCGAGAGAGGTGATTCTCCCCTGCTACTCTACTCTCACGAGACCCCACCTGGAGTAATGCATCCAGTTCTGGAGTCCTCAGCACAAGAGAGACATGGACCTGTTGGAGCAAGTCCAGTGGAGGGCCACAAAGATAGTCAGAGTGCTAGAGCACCTCACATATGAGGACAGGCTGAGAGAGTTGGGGTTGTTCAGCCTGGAGAAGAGAAGGCTCTGGGGAGACCTTATAGCAGCCTTCCAGTACTTAAAGGGGGCCTACAGGAGAGATGGGGAGGGATTCTTCATCATGGAGTGGAGTGATAGGACAAGGGGTAAGGGTTTTAAGGTGAAAGAAGGTAGATTTAGATTAGATATTAGGAAGAAATTTTTTACTATGAGGGTGATGAGGCACTGGGACTGGTTGCCCAGAGAGGCTGTAGATACCCCATCCCTGCAGGTGTTCAAGGTTGTATGAGGCTTTGAGCAACCTGATCTAGTGGCATGTGTCCCTGCCCATGGCAGGGGGTTGGAACTTGATGATCTTTAAGGTCACTTCCAACCCAAACCATTCTGTGATTCTGTGATGATTCTATGATTCTTTTTTGTTCACCCCGCTGTTCACATGCTGCTTCAGACTGAAGAGTTAGTGAAGGCCATTTCCAGAACATTTCTGAGTACAAAGATTTTAAATAAGTAGAAGTATAGTTACAATGACCTGCTTTTTTAGCAAAGACTTTTAAAATACTGCTGCCAAGCACACTGATGGAATCGGCTTTTCTTCAGGGTCCCACAAACTACCCCTAGTGACTGTGACTCAAGCAGACAGAGCCCTCATACTAGGCTAAGTGGATGAGACACACAGTTAATAATATGGCCTGTGATCTGCCATGGAGCTGAGGATGCAGATGCATATTACTCTTTTGATCAGTTCTTCAGTAGTACTGTCAGCAACTGCCCCCACTCTACTCTTATATACACACGCTGCTTCAAATGCAGGCAGGAAATGGTAACAAAAGGTAATTTTAATATTTCATTTATGTCTGTCTTCGGGGGTTAATGCAGAAGGCTGAGACGATTACATACTGACAGGCAGGAAGACTGGAGCCTGTGTAGCCATGCCATTGCTACAAAAAGCAGGTCATCCATTTGCTAGTGGTGAACAATTTCGAGAATGCTATCATTAAGTTATAAGAAGGCAAAAAAAAAAAAGATGCCTGAAGAGGCAAATATGCAGCCAAAGGTATTCTGGGATCCTGGAAATGTGTTCCTAGATGTGTCGTTGCTATTAATTAAAGCTCTACAATTCGCTGTGTTACCCTATTATGGAGGATAACAGGGAGGCAGGCACTTAACTACAGTGAAATTGGATTTCTCCTTGTCTGCACCAGAGGCAGAATATTTTATTGTAAAAAACTGTGAAAGTAGTTTTTCAAAAATGGAACTGACAGAAAAACACTGTAAACCACTTCACAATGAAGGATGAAGGAGCTGAAAACTGATGAGGTTGAGCACTTCATTGTCCCATGGCAGCACCTGCTTTTAATTTGATATTGTAAAGATGGCCAGGCAGGGCTGTGGAAATCCAGGGAAATGAACCTTCCTGTTTTATCATCATTAAAAAAAAATCTCCATTTGATAATAAAAATAGAATGAAAGTCTGGTCTAGGAATAGCTCTCCATATTTGCATAAGCTCATTCACTCTGTACTAAAAGTGCATGGAAATGTGCCTTAGCAATAATGAGATGGAGAGAGAATATCTACATTGTGATCTATGGGAGATTAATATTTTTGAGGTTTCCTACAGCCAGGTTGTCAGGAATTCCAGAAGACATCCAGTAGCTTATTTTATTTCCTCAAAAAAGAGTTCTATCTACTCTCCTGCTTTCAGAATTTGGATGTGAACCAGTTGTTTTCAAAAACAAAATATAGACATTTTTCATTAACTGTTAGTAAAATGTTCTGATGACAAGAATCATGTTGCTGTGAATGCTCACTTCTGTTAGAAACACTTTCAGCTATGTGAGTATTTTGACATGCAGCTGAGAGGAAAATGGTCTATCTCAGCTGAAATATCACATTTTCTTTTATTCTGAATATAAGTGCGTATTTACATAAGTGTCACAAGTGCACTTATTACACTATTTACTGACAAATGGTCACATTATAGGTGAAGCACTAGAAATCTGTGTGGCTGAATACACGATTCTGCTTCCTAACAACGTGTCTTGCAAACCTGCAGCTGGGTCTTTAGATGGTTTAAGTGTATGAAGAATACACTGCCAGCGAAATTTGCTGTTGTATATGAACTCTGGACCTGAGCTTGAAGGCGAATAAGGATAATGAATTTGCCATAGAGTTCTGCTAATTTGTACAGGCCACAGTGCAAACTATTCTGAACAAACCACACTGATCTTGAGCTGAAACAAGAATCCTTATGTCGTGTAACTGCCTAGCCACAGAAGAGTACCTCCATCAGCCAACCTCCCTGACCCTAGGAGTTGCACACTAAAATTTTCATAGAGCCAGAAGGTACAAGATATACTTCTGAAAACAGCAAGCTGAAGGGGACCTCTGGGAGTAATTCAAAGGCAGGGTAATGGCAGTTCCCCAGAAGTAATCCTGCCCCATGTGGAACAGGGCTGGACTGGGTACATGGCTGGTTTCTGGGTGACTCACCCATAGAGACTGCAGCTGCCTTGCAGGCTTTCTCCCTCCTGGATCCAGAGGCTCACACAGCCCAGCTCACCCTTGTGCCAGTATTATCCCACTGCCTGCCATGTGACAGTGCAAGGATCAGGAGGGGTCACCCTAACCTATATGTATCTATAATGAAAATACTGCAAGAAAAAGTTGAGAACTGAAAACAATAACATACAAACACTGCAACTGCATTAACTCAAATCCCAGGACTCCTGTGTCTACTTGCTTCCAGGAAACACAATTCTTTTGTATTTACCTAGACTGAGAGTATACAATATCTGAAGAATTGGAGAAATTTGGGGCCATCAGTCATCCCTGAATTATTTCAAAAAATTTGCTAGTGAAAGCCCTATCAGTTATGCATTAAATTAGAAAGCACACGGAAGGCATATCAAATCCTGAACTGGCAGGAAGGTAAGAAGGACAGCTTTGCACTGACCTATAAAGGCTTTATTGCTAAGAGTTTGCAAAAAGAAAAAAACCAAATCCACCAACAACAAAAAAGCACAACAGAAAAAGCAAATCATTAATAACAAATAATCACAATAATCTTTGTTAGAAATGGCAGCTACCAGCCCCCGTGAAACTGTTGTTTCACATGATCTCCTCCGTCACGCTCACATTCACCACCACGAACAAATGGGCTTTATATTTTCCAGATGGTCACTGAGAGATAGTCTCGTTAAGTAGATGATATTCATAAGAGGGAATTGGTAATACTGTTATCTTTTTACAGACTATACAAAGAGTGCTCAGTGCTTCTGATCCAACAGGTTTCTTAGCTCCTCATGGAAACACTTCAAATGCAGATTCAAAGAGGATTGTCAGCGGCTGCTTTAAGGCCCTGAGTCCACACTTTGAGGTGTTTCCACTTTTCCCCAGCTTCTTGGCCTCAAACGCAGAGGCTATGCTTGGAAGTGCAAATCAAGTGTCAGTAAGAAATCAAGGTGCTGCTGTAACACACACTCAGTGTCAGTGTAGAGATGGGCTTCACACCTCAAATCATCTGTTTCCCCCAAGGAGGCAAGTTGCTCCATCTGCCCAGAAACCTCACTTTAGCCCTGCAAGTACGTACATCACCTGTTTGTACTGCTCAGCAATTGACTCTTAATTAGTTATTTAGTGGCAATAGCCAGGGTCAGCACAGATTATGCTAACCGAATAAAAGCTGTACGCCTCTGAAGGACACATGTCCCCTGATGAGAGGACTGCTTGTGTCTACACTGTCACTGTAACCTCCTTTCTTTTGTATCTCTCAAGCTGAGTTCCCTGACTATCTGTTCTGATCCTGTCCTAGCACATTCCTCAACTTCCTGCTGGGAAATTCTGCCAGCTCCCCTGAAGGGGGTTGCTCTCACAGGATGGTTCTCTCTGTGGCTAGCGCAAGCCCGACAGCATGGATCTCACCAGCAGGTTTCTGTCCCTCCACTAAGGACAGTCCTTTCTTTATGTTGATAAGTAAAAATATTCCCTGACTATCAGCTAAATAGAAATGGCAATTATGACGCCAGAAACAGCAAGATATCAAATCTGAATACTTTGCTAATGAATACATTTTCAAACCACTCCTCTCCAGCTAACAGAAGAGAAGAGAATCATAGAAACTGTAAAGAAGAACAGCAACCAGGTCAGTCTGACATTTGTTGTCCTACGTTTGTGAAAATATTTTCCTAAAAACTTCAGTTATACAACAACACATAACCAGACAATACATACACAGTAAATTGTTGGCTGTCATCATCAGTAATGAGAGAGAAGAGTTATAGCTGCAAAGCAGCTGCTGTAGCATTCAGCCATATTCTGCTGGCAGGAAAAGAAAACTAATGAAAGAATTGAAGGAAGAATGTTATGCATGAGTCTTCTCAGACATGCAATTAAATACAAATTGCAAAACACAAACAAGTACATTATAAAACACAGAATTGCAGGTCAAAGACTGAAAATATTAGTGTTGACAGAATCACTTTTATAGCTTTCCTTCTGAAGTTGTACACAGGATGCTATTCTTCTAAATGTTGCTTATAAATAAAGACAACATGAAACAGAACCCTGCAAATATTTTCCCCTCATAACTATACTTTAAAAGCAGAACCATGCCTCCACTGTAATCACAGAAGATGCTATTCCATTAACATCTAATATTAAGAGTGAGGGGGAAAGCAAACAAGCCAGAGGGAAAAATCTGCTTACAAGTATTGCTAAAAGAACCCTATTCGCAATTGAGTTTGCTGTTTAGTGATGAGGCTTAATCTCTCAGTGGAGGCAGAAAAGCAATACCATCACAACCAAGCTGTGTTTTGGGGTCAGGTGAAGTGGATTCCTGACAACATCTTTCAATCACTTGCAGAGCCAACTATTCCTAGAGGCCAAAACCTCCTCTAGCCAGAAGATACAATTTCCTGTCAAAGTAACAGCAAGAAAGAAAGACTGAGTACATTTTCTTAGAAGAAGAATGAGCTTCACAGATGTCAGCATTTTGTCTTTGTTGCTTCTCTTTCCAGAGCAGGGACAGCAGCTTCAAGCAATTCTGACACAGCATGCTCTGTGTGAGTGGTTTCCTTCCTCCATACATCACCCTGCCTGTACCAACACCCTTTATATACCTTCCCATTAATTTGAGAGTGTTTCATACACCTCCATTTCCCAAGAAGAAAACTCAGCATCCTCCAATTCCCCATGTAGAAGCAACTTACAAAACAACATTCCTTTCTCTGTGTCACCAGGGAAGGATTCACCTTGATTTCACTTCCTGTGGATTTATTAAATCAGAGAGCAATGAAGAAAGAGATGCACTGTCTTTTTGGGGTTCAGTTTTTAAAGATGACTGCTATTGGACAGAGACACTCATTACTGACTGTACAGGTGACATCTGAAGTAATGACTAAGAAGAAAATCAAGAAATAGTGAAAAAAATCTTCCTATTTTTGCTTTGGTAACTTGAGGAACTCTGAAAGTATACAGTAGATACCAGCAAAAGATCCATGTATCAATTCCTGGTAGTTCTTCAAGACCAACACATTATCTGCTGTGTGCTAATAATAAAGATGGGTGCCAGGCAAAACTCCAAATGAATAATATCAGCCTCAACAAACTCTATTGCCATGAGCAATGGTGTCCACATGATGAACACTACGCAGCCGAGCCAATATGCCTACAATAGATCTTCACATCTCTGTGGAATAATGAAGTTCACTCTGCTGTCAAGGTACGTTCAGAGCATGTGTGTATGTAGTTCATTATCAAGACAAAAGCCAACAGCCAAGTATGCAGCAAGAAATATTTATCATATTCTTGAAAAATAGTGTAAGGAATAAAAAGCTCCTGTTTCAGAGAAAGGAATACAGTCAAGAACTTTTTTCTTCTTGCATGAAAGAATGTGAGTTTAGTTTTCCAGCTACAGAGTTTTATCTATGAAGCACAGCTAATTTGTACTCTAGGTGGAGATTCCTGTAAAATCTTCTAAATATATTTTCTAATAAGAAGTCAGCATGCGATCTATTGCAGTAAGCAGCAAAACATAAAAATAATCAATTTTCAGGAAGTGCATGGCTGGTCTGCTGACATAAATAATCCTTTGAAATATCAATTTTTGCAAAAGGTGTTTGTTTAGAAATTGCCACATAAGGAGGGCTTTCCTCAGTCACTAAACTGCTCTAGCTGGGCCTGTCTTCTACAGCCTCCATGCACTTAGACATCCTGCACTCATGACAGCCTAGCTGAAAACACCTTATTTTAAGAAGTGTTATTTTTAATTTTAAGAATTAAAATATTGAGATATAAAACCAAATAAAAGGTTTTCAGGGCTACTATGCAGGAAGCTACAATTAAAAAATAATTTTAAATACGATTTCACACATGTCCCAATCTTAACTTTGAATATAGTGTTTGAATTTTTGCTTGAATTACTGTTCAGTACTATGAATCTTTATCTTTAAAATAAATTTTTTTAAACATTTCCAGTTATTGTAAGCCTTGCAAACTAACTTTATCACAAAAGGTTTAATTCCTGTATTTCCCTCTTAGGGAACCATTTCCTCATAGGGAAACATAGCACATAAATGAAGCACTTCAGTGAATTAAAAATGCTCCTCCCTATGCCTCATTGAAGAGTTCAACAAATCAGTAAGCACTGTTCTTTGTCCACGGAAATGCAGTTCTCATAAGTTTTCAAAACAAGTAGTTGTGCAAAAGTAAACCATTATCACTTAAGTTGCATATAGCACTCCTTAAAATATTAAGGGCTGGTGAACTGGATGGTCTTCTTGACCACTTCACACACTGCCTTTGCCTGATGCAAACTTCAGTAAATAAACAAAGGGGGACAATTCTACAACTCTTTGAAAACTTGTCCCAGACTCCATGGGAACATCTAATCACTTTCCCATCACTATTCCCTTTTTAATGGCCTTTTTCATACCAGAAAACAGATACAATGTCTTCCTTCTCAGTCCTCTCTGTTCTAGATGAAACACCCGAGGTTCAACTAGAGTCTCCAAATGACTACTCCATGGTTCCCAGGTACGGTGATCAAATATGGACACAGCAATGTACCCGTGACTTCACAAGTATGCAGACTGAAATAGTTAGCCTGCAGTTTCTTGAGGATGTTAACACACTGCACAATTAAAATTGAACTTTGCTGCTTATTTAACAATATAACTCTCATCCTTTCCTGCCAAAGTGCTGACTAACTCACTATTTGCATTTATGCTTTAGATTTCTCCTCAGCTGTGGCACTTGATGCTTTTCAGTGCCAAATCTCATGTTATTAGCTTCTAATTATTTCTTCAATTTGCCAGGACCAACTGGCATTTTGACACTGTCTTCCCAATGACTCCTAAGCCACCGCCAATGCCAGCTTGCTTGGTTTTTAAAAATTTCCTACGTACTTACTGTTTAGATAATTAATGAAGACACTGAACAGAACTAGGATGTGGGGTACCACAGAGACATTTGCCTCAAGCACCTGCATCGGTATTTGAGACAATTTCACAGTTTAACATCAAACCATTCACAGCTACTCTTTGGCAGCAATTTCTTCTCAACATGTTGTGTAGTCATCTGATGAAAATTTAAGATGTAGCCACACTCTGTCAGCTTTATGAGAAAGCAATATTGGCAACATCAAAACCGTTGGAAGGAAGATGTCATTTACTGCCTTCCTATTCTTCTAAGCAGCCAAGCTCCTAATACTGCTTAACACACCCAATGTCTTGCTGCTACCAAAGGGAGAGAACTCACTCCCCCCTCACTCCTCCAATCCTCCCTGCTGTATCTTGCAGGCGTGTGATCGCCTTCCCATGGAACAGCTTTGTTCTCCTCAAAGTGCTTAATTCACTCAAATGCTAGAAAATGAGACATTTTTTTTGCGAGGGTTTTTTTTTTCTTTGCCATTTTGGTGAGTTTACAAGGCTCCTGGAGGTGGGTGCTGTAAAGCACAGGAGGGAACACTAACTCAGCAGTATGACACACTGCCCCACAGCAGGAACACCCTCTCCCCAACCTGGTGGCAGGAAGCTGGTCGTGTTCTCCCTGTATCTCATGGCACCACATCCTCTGTGAAAGAAGGAAATTAAAGGAAATTGCCTAACAGAGCACTCCTGAGAGCACTGTGAATTTTAGGCTGCTTCTGAGACGCATAACACTATGCCCACCCTTTCCAGCCATGCTGCACCCAGCAGTATCATTTGCACCTGCAACGATGCCCCAAATCTGCAGGTTTCCGGGGTCTTGAAATCAGAATTGCAGAATCACTCTAGTTTTGCAAGAACCTGGGGAAGCCACAGCCAGCACAATCTCCATCTCAAACAACTCTTCTCTGGCTTACCTCTTCTGCTTGTTTTTATTAGCAGCATGTTTTGACCCTACCTTCAGAGCAGGAAAGTATGTCTGCAAGGTGCACGCAGACTGATGACTTTCAGTATTTCCCCTGGAGAACACCAGCTGGAGTGTTCCTGGAGCCAACCCTGACATCACTCCTGCAGGTAACTAATACAGACAGCTGGCTCATTTGGCTTTAAGCCTGTCCTCCAGGATGTTCTACTCAGTAGTCAAGCTCACTGCTGATAATGATAAAACATAACAATTCTAATAAAACATTTGATTTTATACCAACACTGCTGATTCCTCTCACTTTTCATAACATTGACATTTGCATTCAGAAATCTCAAATTCAAATTCAAAACATTTTCCTTCTTGAAATCAGCTTCTTTTCAGACTTATAAAACACTTGGGTACACTTTTATCTGAGTATCTTTGTCACTCAAAGTTATTCCATTAATAATATTTTGAAATTTGCCTTCATGGATCAAAAGTTCCATATTCTGAAATATTTCATTTTATGAAATTCCTATTTTTTTTTTAATTTCTGCCAAAGATCTAATTAACTAGTTAATTTAAATTAGTTAACTTCTAAAGAAAGTTAACAGCTGGAGAAAGCAGGGGAAGAAGGCCTACGACATGGTAGCAAAATTTGGCTGCAACAGTCATCTGTGGACACTTCTGTTTAACACTCCAGCACCATAGAGTGTTGAGTTTAGTATGAGGTAGTTTATACACAATTGGATGGTTGACAGAAATTCTTGACAAATTCAAATAGAGATAGCTGCAAAAGGCATATTCACTACCAGTGACATCCAGCAATAAGGAGCACAGCCTTTTAAATCCTGTATTCCAGGGGGAAAGTGGAATGCTTTGATAACACATTCACTAAAGCTTGTGATGCAAACAAAAGCTTTTAAGAAAGATCTTTAAAAGCTCCCAGAGAAAGGTAAAAAAAAAAGTAATTTCTCTTCATTAAGTGATCATGGAATTAACAAAATAATTTTCTCATTTCATTTTAGCCAGTGGCCACCTGACACAAATATCTTCCAAAGGAAAAGTCAAAGGGGATTCACTTGGCACTGAGCAGCAGCAAAGCCCATTTCTCCCACATACATCAGTCATGGCAAAGACAGAGGTTATGTATTCTGCATACCTGATAGAACATTTTGCCATAGATAGAGATGCACGATGACTGTCAAGAAGAATAATTCTATGTAAGCTGAACCAGCCTTCTGATACTGAAAGGAAACCAACTGGGAATACTCTGTAACTTACCATGAGACAATTATTAAAGCACCTAGGTACCTAATCAAAAGCTTACCAAGCTCCCAATCCTGACATGACATTCCCTTTTTTTTTTTTTTTTTGTACCAAAACATAGCTCCAGCAATAAAAGGAGTAGATCAAACATTAGCTGAATATTCTAGTTATTATCTTGGTGAGAACTAAATCAATTTCAATTTCCAAAAAAGGTGAGGAAAAAGAACAATCAAAGCATTTAACACACAGAGAAAGGGACTGTTCTTCAATTTCTCTTAACGGTGAGAAAGATGTAGGATAGATCCTATCTCAGCATTAGTTTCCTAAACTATCTGCTTTTACGTATCTTGAGAGGCTTAACTTCTGTCCTGTTTTATGAAATAGTTTTGTTATTAACTTGACTGAGACCAGGATATCCTTTCCATAGTTTCCCAGCCTTGCCTTGCTGATTCCTTTGAACTATAGTTGGCAGTTTAAACTGCTTTTCAAGTATTCACAGAGCAATGAATATACAATTGGGACATTTCTTTTTTTCCTGTTTTTAACCATTGCTCAGCTAATTATGCTGCAGAGACACTATCTGATTTAGCAGCAGCAATGTTGGATAATTCACAAATATGGAATATCAAATGTGCAGAAAGGAAAGCTGTCATGAAAATCCCCAGGGGTCTGTTTTAGCCAACAAATCTGACAGTACATCAGTTACCAGCCCTGCCTCTGGCACTGCGATGAGCTACTACTGCTCCACCTATTGTTATCATCTACAGATTTTTTAAGTCCCAACAAGAGAATCTCCAAAACAGTACATTCTTCAGTCTGAAATACCTAACTTTGAAAAATGGATTGAGGACACCAATGTTTACTTTTTCCACTACTATCATATATCTGGAAGGTTGTGTATACTGTTAACATTACTCTTACAGGGCAAGAGAGAGAGACCAAAAGAAAAAAAAAAAAAGCTCAGAAAGGCAGAATCCTCCAAGATAAATATTAACAGATTCTGGCCTTACGGCTGACACCAAGTGTATTTAAACAGACAGCAAACATTCAAGACACCAGAAGTCTCAAGGTGTATTTTGAATATCAAAATGTTGGTCAACCCTGTCACCCAGCTGGCAAAATTTACTTACTAAAATCTTGCCCAATAGGAATGTTCATCTATGGCTTTCAAAAATTATTTCAGAACAATTAACTCCTATAATTCTTCCCTTAAAGATGTATTGCTTTTTCATGCTATTACACACACAAATTGCAATAAGAAAATTAAATCAAAAAAAGAAAATTAATGCATTTACTTGAGCTTTTTAATAAAACAGCATCTGTGTTAAGGTAAAGTAACACTACCAAAGAGTTTAGAGTCAAAATAGCTTTTAACTTAGATTCACATGGATTGCCTCCCTCCCAAACAAACAGCAGTTTAAATGTAGACATATTAAATTCCAGTTATACCAGGAAAGATCAAATAACTCTGAACACCCAACATACAGGACCTATCCAAAATACTTTTCACTTCAGCCTCTAGCTTTACAAGAACTATTCCCAGTACCATGTTATTCCTATCAACGATGTTGTCGCAAATAAGAAAGTAAACAAAAAAGCTATGTTAATTTCAGGCTTCATTAGAAATCTAAGTGAAAAAACATCAACGCTTATTGAACGAAAATGGACTCGAGTATTGGAAAAGCAACATCAAAGTTCTTAGGGAATCTTTCAAATACATCTCGTCTTGCTGCTCTCCTGTACATCTTGTGCCTGTTACCTCATCAGAATCAAGACAGGATCATTTGAATTTTTGCAAGATAACTCTTCCAAATATCTGTGATACACTGGGTCAGATAGTTCAAGAATGGATGAAACAAGTATCAGATAAGCTTTGGAAAGGGCAAACCACAACTTTAAGATCTATTAGTAGAGAACTTTCCAGCAGGTATAGCTGGTATAGCAATAGCACTGCTGAGGATTGCATGCAGTATGATGCTGCATACAATTGCCTGCATTTTCATGCAAGGGAGAGATGAAACTGAACTTAGAGCTGTGCCAGGACAATCAGAGGAATTATGAATACAGTATTTTATGAGAAGAGGCTGAAGAAGCCCACTGAAGTGAAGACTGAAACAGGATGTGATTTCTCTTTAGCAACAGGCCAGGAGTTAGCTGACAGATCAAATATTTTAAAACCACCCGGCTACTTAGATGTGTTCAATCCATTTCCAGAAAGATCAGTGTTTTCAGAGACCTGAGGCATCATCTCTGCTGCTGTTAAGTGTCAGAAAGGCCTCCGGTCCTGCTCGTGTCCTGACTTTATGGGTTGAACTCCACATTGTTCTGCTTCAGTTTTGCTCTAGAGATACTTTGGATTCTCTGTTACATCCAGAATGTCACAACATGTGGAAATTTACAAATTAATTTAATAAAGTTTTATAATTAACTTTATCTGAGTCAAATTAAAACATTCAAAAATCAGCTATCTTGAGAACTATAGCTATTGTCTCACTGGGTAATTAATATTCCTGCTGTTGCTTATCGTCTACAGATACAAAGCAAAATGCCTTTCAAACTTCTTTCAGTTATCTTACACATTTCTGGAAAATTTCTCTTCCAGCTGGGTAATAGCTGGTTCTGCATTCAGAGGACGCTCCTATTTTGTGTTATTTCTCTAATTATTTAAAGAAATTGCCCAGAGGGAAAAAAAAAAAAAAAGAAACCTACTTCATCTAGCATCTGACTGCTAGCTCTGTTTAACGTGAACAAGTAGGTTGTATGACTTTTTTGTAGATGCGTCTAATGGGGCATCTGACCTAAATTGAGTCTCTGTAAAACCAACAGTGTGTAGGGGGAGAGTGACTCTTACTTGGCCCAAGCATCAGATTTCTAGTTTCACCATGCACTGGACTGTATTTATTCTCGGTATAACTACTAGGGTGATTGTGTCCTTAATGTTCCTCACAATAATTAGAATTTTACTAATGCATCTTTAGTATAAAGTTTTGTGAAGCCAGAACCTTGCTAATTAATCAGACATTAAGTAGAAATGGTAGTCAGAAGATTTTAAGGTGCAGGCAGAGAGGATGTGACATCAGCTCTCACAGGCGAGAGCCCCATCATAAAGAACGAGAAGAAAAAATTAAGGTATGAAAGAACACTGTTGTAATTTTGTGTCTTTTTATTCTATGTTCTCCCCTTCTCCCTGAGGAAATGAGGATGAGGTTGTAGAGTCTGAAAGACAACAGAAGCACAACAGATTGCATCTGAGGCTGAGTGGAGATGATAATCTGAGCTGGAGGAAAAGGAGCAGCAGGCAGCTGAGATTCTGAAATATTCTGTAACCATGAAGGGCCAAGGGCAATGGCAAAATAAGTTCCAGGACTGAGTTTGCCATTTTCACAGCTGTTATCAACACTGGAGAACGTGCCTACAATCATCAGTTTTTACAAACAGCATTTCACTTCCTTTATGTTACCCATGGATGAAATGTATTCTGAAAGAAATTCTCATTATTGGTCCACTTTTAACTTTTTCTTACTAAATTTCAGCCTCTTATCTCTGTTAACCTCTAAACTGCTATTGGGATCTTTTTTCTTGTTGTTTTTATTTCCTTTTTTTCCCCTGATGGTTATCAACACTGATAATCAGCCTATGGGTCAGCTGAGTTCTTTGCTACAACAGATTTTTCTGTTTCTTTTTTAAAAAATAATTTATCTAGTGACATCATTCTTGTTATGCTATTCACCTTTATTGAGTTACATCAGAATAACTTTCTACAGGTCTACTGTGTACTTGGCTCTTGGACGTGCTCACAGCATTTCCACTGAAAGGATCTGTTGGAGGGTTTAAATACTTTTTTTTTCTCTGATTTAAAAATCTCGTAATATTTTTATTAAGACGTATGCTGATATGCATAGGTCAATGAATTCGAAGTCAGTGGGTTCATTATATATGAGGAAAACCAACTTTGAACAAACTTCCCCTGAAAATCGTGGCTGTAAATGATTTCAATATCATAAGAGATTTTACATGCAAAACACTACTTGGATTTCATCCAAACGAACGTTTGAATGGGACTTTGCCTCATCAGCCAGTAGGTGGAGATGTAACTCCAGTAATTACTGCAGAAAACCGCTATTTATTAGTCCTTGACGCAATTGAAGGTTTGTATAATACAATTTAACCGAGGTTATATTTCTTAATAAGCATTAGATGAGACAGATGAAATCTGTCAGCAGTTAAGGTCCATCTATCAGCCTTCCCCTGCCACAGACATTCTTACAGCCTATGGTCAGCTGTGCCCACAGAGCTCAGGAAACTTTCATATTCAACAAATTATTAATGAAAGCAAAAAGCAAAAAGTTAAATAGGTGATCAGAAGACATATTTTCTAATACCTGACCACGTGTTGTCCAGTATTTTAAAAAAGCTTGATCAGTATACTGTTATACCAGATAAAAAAAAAGTATAAAAAAGTATACTCACAGTCATCCTAATACCCAAATTTTGACAAGTTTTGAGTCCTTTCATGCCTACAGAAATTATAAGCATGTTATTACCTTTCAGTAGATATATGAATGTTCTTAAAAGTATTACTACTTCCAGTGAGACAGTCACAATACTCTGTTTTGGTATTAAAAAATTTATCAATCTATTACATTATCATTATATTCCTATAATGATTGCAACTGGAAATTGGTTGCAATAGTGATAATATCCGGTGATTTACGAAAAACACTATCATGTCTCTTAACATCACTCTGCTACAGAATAATAATAATATCCCTATTTAGCAGAGAATAAAATGCAAACAATTACAGTAATAAAATATAAAGTACAAAAATTAAGGCAATATAGCGGGACATTTACAATAATTTATTTGTTTTGGCTATGCTGCTTGATTTAAGATCAAATGAGAACACCCTTGAAATAACAGGACCCATATGATTTAGTTATATTAATTCAGTTATATTAACCATTCTATGATTCTATGATTGTAACTACAACTGTGCAGACATGCAACTTACAAAAAGGACTATTCTTCTTCCCCGAATGCCCTTTGAACAAGTCAGGAAAAAACAAAGATTGTTTTGAACAGTTTTGCTGTTTAAACTGTCATTCTGTCAAAAAAGATCACTACAAAATAGGCTAGACATTAAAACCTCCTGCAAAGCAGTGAGCTGGGGACTTGAAACATTTCCTGTGGGCTGAGAACTTCGGGAGTTTGCTTTCCTTTGGGGCCTTCTGGGAGTCTCTTCCAAGCTACTATCCTGAGGTCCCTAGACAGTAGTCTGAAAATATTGCTCCAAACTACTTTCTCTTCCCTGCTGTTTACCTTTTTCTTGGTTACTCTGAGAGGTCCTTTGCACATTCGCGATGATTTGAAAGGGAAATTGTTACTATTCTCCCACTGTGCTCCTGGCTTATCACCATCTCTTCCACTCCTACTGTACTGCACGTCCATAGGCCATTTGTACTCACGGGAAAACAGAGTGGTTATTAGCCCTCGCACAAAAAAGCCAGGGAAGTTCTGCAGAATCAGCGAAACTTTCTGCTGGACAACTAAGGGAGAGGAGAGAGAGTGTCTCCTGTTTCCAAGCACCTCATTCTCTGCAGGGGGCAAATGGACTTGTGTAATTTAATGCCTGCAGCACTTCTCCATCACTGAAAGTAACACTGGCACACCAACTTGACAAAATAAAACATCAGAGAGGTTGGTTTTCAAAATAATTCACTTGCAGGGATAGTTATAAGCTGTTTTCCCACAAAGGAAACAGGTATTTTTAGAAATGAGCAAAGCTGATATATGAATCTTGTTCCCTAATAAAGGGCACTGTCTCGGCAGTTTATGGAACAACATATGTCAAACTGTTTTGAGCTTCATTTGGTCCTGATCTCTCAAAAGAGATGCATTTTATAAATAAACTAACACAGCAAATTCTGGGGTATTTATCATATTTTTTACCTCACAGGTTACTGGAGGAATTTGCCTTTGCCTCTTCACAAAACTTATAGCAAGAATATCTATATTTTCGTTACTTACATGAAAAGAAAACAGGTGCTAGTATGTCTGGGGGTAATTCAGAATGTGACCTTTTTTGTTTTATTTCTAAGGTCTGCACTATGTCAATACCTATACTGAACTCACCTAATTTAAACAAAATTTGTGCTTTTTCTCACTCAGTCTCAGACAAAGGATCTGACTTGCAGACAATTACCAGAAATGTGGATGAGACATGTCAGAGAGACGCAAAACCTACTGACAGCCATTACTAAAAAGAAATAATCTATAAGCCAACATCAAAATGGAAATTGTTGTGAGAGAGTATCTGGAACATTGTCCTGCAGCTGATTCAGTTCAGCGTTGCACTAAAAACCTGCATGGTGCAATTCAGTAATGCTATTTATCGAGCTTTAAATAGGGTTTGTGCACAACTGTACCATGAGGTACTACTCCTGGTCTCAGGTCTGAAAAGGGACCTGAAGAGCCAGCTGCCATTGTGCTGTACATCTGATGCCATCTAGAGCATGAGGAGGAAGTTTTGTATACCATTTTATACAGGTTTGCTTGGCAGGAAGCAAGGCTTCCAAATCTGACAAATTTTCCAGGGCCACAGAAGCGGTACATGCTGCATTTTTGACTGAGAAAATGGAGGAACCACTGGATGTATTGCTGGAAAAAGCTAGAGACTTCACATATCTTGATTTCTGGCATGGACTGAACAAGCATTCTTACAATTAGGATTTAGAAGAGTTTGCCACTTGCACAAACCTCAAATGGAGCCCAAATAACACTGCAATAGGCTGTAAAAATTGTAGGGTTAATCAGAATTCAAAAACCTTAGCAAATTAGAGAAGTGAAATAAAAAAAGGCAAAAAAGATAAAATTCAAAATGTTCAGGTACAAAGTGTCACTCTGATCTAGAGATAACAAAGATAGATCACATTTCTGGACATGGCACTTTGAATAGAAAGGAAGACAAATACCCTGCCTTCAAAATGTAAAATCTGAATTACAAGAGAAGGATGATGAACACTCGGCTAGATACCAGTTCTTCAGAAAATGATGTAGAAATTACACCACAGCATAAGTCTCGCATTAATTAACAACGTCAAGGAAATATAAACAGGAATACAGCCTCTGAGACAGGCAAAGTCACCTGCCTATTCTACTAGGCAACGACAAGGCTTTGGCTGGTGCAGTATCTTCTCTCAGTAATGAGATCTAGAAATTACTTATTAAGAAAGACAGAAAATAAGAAGATAATTTACTTGAAAATGAACAATGAACTGATCTGAGTTCTCAAGTACTTAAAAGGTCTTCTCCCAGTGTACAGTGTACATGACAAAAAATAAGGGAGTTAACCCTTGCGACCTAGCTGTGGCAAGAAAGTTTCTGATTAGATATACTAAGAATAGCACTGAAACACTATTAAATTTTTTTCCCAGCCTCTTCTTTTCATGCTTCCAGCACACACTGTATTGGCAGTTTAATTTCTTCAGAGTGGAAGCCAAGAAAATCTCTTCCCTTCAGGGCTGAGGAGGTCCTACGCCAAAATAGCTGGACAGAATTATTCTACGCAGACAAAAAAAATCAGAAGTTATATATCAGCAGATGAAGATGCTTCTATGCTGTGCTTATTTGATCGCTGCCTCGGAAAAAAGAACCATGGATACTGGAAGGGAAAGGAAGTAAAACATTGTGATACTGTAGAGTATCTGGCAGATCCTGTAGAGTAAGGGGAAAATCACACACACACATATCCCCCAACCCCAACTGCTCATCCTGGACAGACGCTAAAGACTGTTAGTACACTTGAGCCAATGAGCACATATGGAATTGGCATCAATGTACAGATTTGGAAGATGTTTGGCACACTGAGGAGTCTGACAAAACTAGTCATGGGTTTTAGTCTTTGTTCTCTCTTCTGTTGGAAGCAACTGTAGCACATATATGGGCTTTATATAGCAATAGGTCATTCTTTAAAAAAAACCCCACAACAAACAGAAATGGAAGTAGATGCAGAGGTCACTCCCAACTTTATGCTGGTAAACACTATAAAAATGTAAAAGAAGGGTGTTGGTTTTCTGTTTCTTAGTAGCAATGGTCTCTCCAAATTTTGCACGAAAGTTTTGGAGAAAATAGCTTGAAAATACACAATTAAAAATAGAAATAATTATTTTAGAAGGTGATTTCTTTTTCTTCATGGAAAATTGTTCAGACATAATTTTGTAATTTTGAAGGCCAAGTCACCTGTACCAATAGCATGTTGATAGCATTAAATAGCTCACTTGTACGCATCGAGAAAGGTTTCTATGTCTTCTTGGCAATCACCCCAGACTTCTTTTATGTAAAGAAATACTAAATTTGAGTCCAGAAACTACTTAGTTTTCTAATTACTGGTAGTTTTGGTGATCCACTCTATGAATCTGTCCCAGCATATGGGCATATAGACAGTCAAGCTCTAAAGTTAATACTTGCATGAAGTAGCAGGCTAACAGCTCAATATGATGTCTTAGGCTAAACATGAATCTCCAAGTGTGAAAGAAAATTGGAAACATGAGTTTCCACAGAAGCAGAAGAAGCACAGCTACTTCAGCACTGCAGTATCAAGTCATTATGTACAAAATTGGTTCCCTTTTGTCTCGGGAGTCATGAGCCACTGGCAACATGTCCCATGAAAGGCAGGAGAAAATGATTGAGTATTCATATTTTCATTCATAAATGATGTGCTGGTATCATCATTTTTAATTGAAAAAATTCTGAGATTTTAATGGGGCTACAGGTAGACAGCAGTTTGTAAAAGCTATTGTTATCTCCATTATTGTAATCTCCACTAATGGCCTTCTACAGACCACAGCTTCTCAAAACAACAAATCACGACCTTGAATTACACAAACTCACACTGTTTGGAGACTGCTTCTCTGTAGAATAATGCCTTTGCATGAAACACTCCTGTAGCACAGTTCAAAACAGTACATTATACTCAGGCTTTAAAAATCAGAAGATTGTTTCTGGTTGTGAGAGGTTTTATGAATATGTTTATAGGCAGAAATCAGCCATAAAAGAAACAGACAATAAAGCACCGGGAGCTACAGAACAGAAATCACTGTCCAAAGCACTTTCTAAACTTCAGAAAATGATAATAAAATTGTAAAAGTACTTGTCAGATTTGAAATGCAGTCTTAGCAAAGACTTTCTTTGCACCAACATGTTGTTAAAAGTGTATCTATAAATACTGAAAGTAAGGAGCTACAGAAAAAGACTATTTCTGAGAGTATGTCTTATTCAAATAGAAGAGCATGCCGACAACAGCTTGCATAATAATACTATGATCTTACATATGCAAATCAACAGAAAATGCCAGATAATCTTACAGTCTAACACACAGCTGCCCACATTGAGGTCATATGTTACATCCAAGAGAGTCCATGATGCAAGAAAAGAGAAAAATGTACTCATCATCTAATTTAATTCCTTGAGTATGTCAGAAATTTTACCAAAAAGTACATCCATAAACCATAAATGGCCCCTACTACATCAATCCTATAACCTCTGCCAGACTCACACCCAAAGTAGCCTTGTGATGGTGGGGTGATTCTATTCCTATTTTATAAATGGGAAACAGTACAAGAGCTAAAATGTCTTGCCAAAGATTACAAAGTTGCTTCCTCTTCCTTGGCTAGCCCAGTATTTGCCAAATTATTGTTCCAGTCCTTTGCTAGAATTACATGATTTTCCAGCTTTGTCTCCCTTCAGGGACGTCCTGGAGATGACAGCTCTATGTCAGAAGGCAAACAGGCTGTTATAGAAAGGAAGCCTCAGAGAGCAAGGAGTGGTCATATACCAAAAAACTACTTTCTGAGATAGGTTCTGGAAGTCTTGGCATCCAGTAAGTATCAGAACACTCATCAGTTAGGATTTCCATCTTGAGTTGCAATTCAGTAGCAATGCTGTTAGGTCTCACCCACACCTTTCCCTCCCTCCTGGATCACAAAGTTACACCACTGTGAAACCACTCCGAGGAGCTGTGGCAGCCCTTTCCTACCCTAAGGTAGCACTGTATTAATCCTCTCATTAGTTTGTGGTTTTTCCAAACAGTTTTTTAAGTTGGATTGTTGATGTTTTCTTGACTGCTGCTAGCTAGCTGCTAGCATCAATGGACACAGATGCCCATTTTCAGATTGGGCATGTGATAACATGAATTGATGTAAGTGCTGCCGGGAAATAGAGCAGTCATCCCCAGCAGGCTTGAGCATATCAAACCTCTGCTTTAAACTTTCACAGTGCTTTTAGCCCAGACAGGCTATTAAATCATATAAACTGACATGCTGTATATCACAGTCCATTATAGTAACAAGGTTACCCTATTAGTTTAAGTGGGAATTGCTTGAGTTAGGCTAACTCCTCCAGAGACTAGACTGCTTACACTGAAAGAAAAACAGCCACACAAACGCATTCTCCTATGTCCCAAACTCCTATAGCCCATAAGAGCATGCTCCCCAAACTCTGCCGTGACAAACAAACCAGTGAGAGATAATAAGCCAAGGTGATGCCTGCCACAAAGGAGGTAAACCTCTCTGATGCTCCCTGCTTATAGACCAGAAGAAAATTTCCCAACTCATTTCAAATTCTGCTGAATGAGCATTGACCCTGCGATCAAGACAGTGGGCATCATCGTGACATGATGATGCTTTCACGATTGTCTGACAATTTCCCATAAATACATCAGAACACAAGTTTGCTCTGCATCATCAACACAGCCCTGAATGCATCAGAGGAAGATATCATGATGCAGCCTTCAGAATATATTGGGGCAGTTGTACATGAATCGCAAGAGAAAAATCACTACAGATGACTGTGATGAGCTGCAAGCATGACACATCAGTTGAACGCAACATAAAATTTCTGTTGTTTCCATGGCACATGAAAAAAGAAAATCAACAAGGAGTTCATAGACTTAGTCTCTGGATAAGAAGGCAACATCATCAGGGGTGAAGACCATTTTACATGCCTCTAGGAATTCAATATATCCTGAAATATATCCTGAGGCTTGTATCTAGTGGAGTCCCCCAGGGTTCGGTATTGGGACCTGTGCTGTTCAATATATTAATCAGCGACTTGGATGAGGGAATAGAGTGCACCCTCAGCAAGTTTGCTGATGATACGAAACTGGGAGGAGTGGCTGACACGCCAGAAGGCTGTGCTTCCATCCAGCGAGACCTAGACAGGCTGGAGATTTGGGCGGGGAAAAATCTAATGCAATTTAACAAGAGCAAGTGTAGAGTCTTGCATGTGGGCAAGAACAACACCAGGTTCCAGTCTAAGTTGGGTACTGAGCTGTTGGAGAGTAGTGTAGGGGAGAGGGACCTGGGGGTCCTGGTGGACAGCAGGATGACCATGAGCCAGCACTGTGCCCTCGTGGCCAAGAAGGCCAATGGCATCCTGGGGTGTATCCGAAGGGGGGTGGTCAGTAGGTCAAGAGAGGTTCTCCTCC
>WKFP01014732.1:4133-34186 GCA_011057875.1 Pterocles orientalis | reverse complement strand
CACTTGAATATGAGAAAAAACTTCTTTCCAGTGAGGGTGACAGAGCACTGGAACAGGCTGCCCAGAGAGGTTGTGGAGTCTCCTTCTCTGGAGACATTCAAAGCCCGCCTGGATGCGTTCCTGTGCGATCTGATCTAGGTGTTCCTGCTCCGGCAGGGGGATTGGACTAGATGATCTTTCGAGGTCCCTTCCAATCCCTAACATTCTGTGATTCTGTGAAAAACAGCAACACAGATATTTCAGAAAAATAGCTAATCTTACAGGCTACATGGGATCCATTTATGGAATAGTTGTTAAACTTTCCTAAACGCTACAATGAGCACAGAGCAATATCAAATAACTCACACAGGAGCTTTGGTTGAAAAGAAATGTTATATAGCTATGGTCTGGTTCAGTGAAACCTATGAGAAACTTGGTGGGGCCAGTGACAAACTACACGTGAACCAAAGTAATAAATATTGTAGACGAATGCTGCCTGATCCAAATGCAGTTATAAATCTGCCATGTAACTCCCAGGTTGGTGCTAGTACATCATTTGTACCTGAATGTGACACCAGGCAGGCTAGAAACTTCTGAGAGTGCTATACAGTCCTAAAGTCATAAACATCAAGCCAAATCTTGGTGTAAAGCTATCTGTAGTGAAAACTGCAGAGGGCCGAAGAACAGCTGTGGGCGTACATCAAGAAAAGTTGAGATATGGTATGAAGCTCCAAGTTCTGTCACATTGAAGGGTGGAAGCTCTGCCTGAGCAGCACTGTAGGTGTACAAACAGTAAAACATGCCCTTGCTCACACCGCAAATGGATGAGAGACCCAGATTCTTCACAAAAGGGATTCTGAACCTAAAGACCAGAACAGATAGTGTCCAACAGGAGAGTGTCTGTCAGACATTGATCACTGTAGAGTACAGTTTTGGTTTTTTTAAAAAAAGGAGAAAATTAATTCCAGAAATACTAGCTCAGCTGGCATTGGAGTTCAGTAAGCCCTGTGCTACTGTCACACCAAAAGCTTACCTGGCAACACTTTAGTTTGTGGTGTCAACAGCAAACACCCTGCTGATGTCTGCTGCAGAAGTATTTTGATCAGGTGCAGATAGAAAACAAATGTATCATTCAGATTATAACAATGACTGCTCTTAGGTTTTCTTTAGTTTGGTCTGGTTTTATGTACATTATTTCTTAGGCTGATGCGACCTTTTCTGCTTAACACACATACTGAACTGGCATTTTAAGTGAGGGGAAAAAACCCATCAGTGCAATTTTTGGATCACGTACCCATTATTTGCTGGTGTTTTACTAAAAACACGGGCAATTTTCCAGTTCATTAAGGATCATCTCAGATCTAATGCTGTTGGCAAGAAATAAAGCTATTAGGTTACAATAGCAAAATATTTAACCTAAATAAAAAAAAATCCCTATTGCTTACAAAATAGTAACATAATAATTATGGTGCTGGCTGAAGCCATTTCTAGTTTTAGTGTATAGGCACCTAAAGGAAAACTGCTCTGTCTCTTTAATTCTATAGAAGCTGTCTTGGTCCATTAAGTTACTGATATCTAAAAATGGTTTGTAACATTTACAGTAATTGTAAGCAAGGTATTAAAAGCTTGAGATGTCAGCAGGGAATGCCCTAGGAGAAAAGTAGTACTGACTTTGAGTTAGAAAATAATTCCTCACCTAAGCAAAACTCATATTGATTATATAAAACACTTCTATACCCTCTCCATTCTAGGCAGAAGGGGCTGTTGAGCAAAGATAGTGTCCTAGCTCAGCCAGCTTTCAATCCTGCTGCCATGTGTGGGGATGGGCATGGTGGTCCCATGTGCAATGCTGCTTTTCCACCTGCATGACTCTGATGTGGATCCTGTGATGGGGAAAACAAAGAAAGACTGTCACTGATTTGTGTAAGAACTAGGAAGCCTTTCCACCTTTCTGAGGAGATGAATACTCAGATTACAAGAGATTTTCAGGTTGCATTGTCCTATGTGTTGTTCCTTGCAAAGCCATTTATCTGTGCAGCTATCAACTGCTGCCATGCTGATTGTAACAACAGTTCACGCAAAGCTGTCACACCTGTTCTGTACTGCACAAAGCCTTGTCTGTTCTAGAAGGTTTGCTATCAGCACCTCCTCTTCAAGCTTCTCTTGTCTTTGAGAGATGCATACTACAAGCCGCAAATGTGTGAAACGGCTGATAAGCAACACTGTAGCTACACTGGCAATATAGAAGTTTTACTTATACACAAACTGAATGCTGAACTGAATCATACCATGTGCTAGGTGACTTTCAGTAAGCAGCAAGAAATTGCAAGCTGCTCAGAGGACTGGTAAGACTTGAGCAGTGGATGCTGCTCTTGGATGTGTTACATGATTGCACTAGCTGTATCTATGTTGTGATCGTGTTGGTAGCTGATGGAAAGTGCTCCGTCAGCACTTACACCAACGCAAGATGAAGACTGATGGGCCTAGATGGAGAGAAGTAAAAAAGAACAAGCAGAATAATGAAAACAAGCCCACTGAATGCTGCAATCACCTACTTTTCCCTGTACAGAGGTGGTCATTCTCTGGATATAAGGGTGAATTTCTGCTTGAATCAGATCCCTTACTTCAAAATAGTGCAGAGTCTGGGCCAGAGACACAGGCTTTCTGTTGCTATCATTTCGAGGTTTTGTTCTGGGGATGTGAAAAGGCTGAGGTTTTAAACTGCCAAATCTTGCAGCATGGAGTTTCAGCCAGGGCTACTGACAGCATCAGAGCCAGTCCTGCTGCCAGCCCTGCTGTGCTGTGGGAGAGACCTGCAGACTTTGCCACATTGAACCATGTCTGTCTGTCTGTCTTCTTTCTGCTGACGTGGATTAATCCTAGCTGATCCTTACATGAAAACAAGTAAAATAAAAGAAAAAAGCATCTACCTTTGTGAAAACTAGATAATTACTGTGAATAAGCTGACCTATACAATACTGGAATCAGAGGTTGGCTTATCAAAAATTATTTACAAATCAGCTTGGAGCTGTTCAGGTTTGACAGCCCTGTGTTTAAGTTACAGCGATACATATACAGGAGGAATATCACCAATCATAAACAACACATCTGCTGGCAGAATATGGACTCAGCTATTGATGCATGTATTGCACCAATCTCCAGCAAAAAAACCCATTAAACTCAAGTCTGTTCAGGAAATACTCTGTGCAATAAACAGAATAACTGCAGTCACATTCATTCCTTGTCCAATGCCAATACTTTCTCTTAACTCCAGGTATGTACCTGTTTCTTTTATGTGCAACCACTGGGCCAGAAAAATGGGGAAGGTTTGTGTTTCCAGGCACAGCACGTGAACTCTGCAATTTGTTGCCCTCATCTTTTTCCTAGTTTTGAGGTTATATATAACCTGTATAGAAGCTGTTTGCTTCTACTACCTTTCATTAGTGTGAAGTGGCCTACATGGAAATTTCTGGGCTTGGATTCTTCTGCTACAGTTCCCTTCTTTGCTCAATGCTTCATGTTCCCACTCTCCCCTTTATCGCTACTTACTCAAAGGGGTCACTGGGATCAGCTCTCTGGAGCTCTGGAGGAATCGGTATTCTTTTGTAGTACATTTCCCAGTCAAAAGCTCCTCGCATGGCATCCCCCGCCTGTGCCTCGTAGCCAAAGTGATTGTGGTCAATGACATCGATCATAGGACACACGATGGTTTTGTGGTTTAGTGCAATCTGGTCTGAAAAATGAAAGTAGAAAATAGGAAACGGCATGTCTAGTCAAGCCATCTATCATATTACCGCAAAGTGAATCCCACAGGTTTCCTGATGTTTGAAGATTGCTTGCTTTGTTCCCTATGGCCCCCAAATAATTTCATTTTTCAAATCTGTACCAAAGCTTTATCTAAAGTGGACTTAATGCAGTTGGGCAATGATTAGAAGCACTTACAGTTCTTTAAAGGGAGGCATATCCCTGTGAGACCCACAGGAGACCAGTCATCTATATCCCTGTCACTTTGCTACTCTGAGCTGTCCCCAATCTGTCAGCAATGGAACAAGCCAGCAAGCAAAATGTAAAAATACTCCTTCAGCTGTGGGGAGCGTGTATGGCACGCTCCTGCATGAGAGATTTGTGTTCCTAAATGTGAATCTCAGCCCTTGCAACCATTCAGCCACCGTTCCTGTGGCTCTAGCGTGCATCAGCTTTGAGATCAATGCTACAAATTAAAGGCAAACTCCAACACAAAGAACAAAACAGGGCTTGTGTGTTTTTTTTTTTTTTGTACCGATCTTTGAAATATAAGGAAGGCCTCACAGTATTATTCTTACTCACCTGTTTCTAAAGAAAGGAGGTTCTATTTGCTTTTAAAAAAAACTGTGAGCCTAAGTCAAATTTCCCTCTCTAGCATAAGGGAAGGGTGGGCCTGAGTCTGCTTTGGTGAATTCTATTGCTTAATCCCACAGAGCTCCTCAGAAAAGAAAGAAAATAAAGAAGATGTTCCAACTGCAAAAACTGGGCAGAAAAATAATGGTTTGAAATGAGGAAGCATACGGAAAATTTGTAGCTGCATTGGCATGAAAGGACAGTAGAAAGACTCTCCATGAACCCCTGAAAAAAACAAAATCTCAACATTCCAAGTATAATAAAGCTTTTTCTCCAAATGGCAGCCTAGGTACTTTACAAAATGTGATACATTGTAGGGCTTATTTGGAAAACTTGTTTTTTTGTTTTTAAGGATTGGATTTCACTGGTGCTTGATAATACCCCCAAAGAATCAGAGGGCTGAGTGTGGAATGAATACTTAAATAGGAAGGCAGGCAATACTAGTGTAACGATTAATAATACAGATGCTGCTTCCTTGCTTCTGAGGGATTGAAATTAAGAAAAAAGATTATGTTAGCAAAACTTCTGTACTTTTCATATTTTTTCTCAGTTGCTGTTTAGAGACTGTCCAAGTGGGGGAACAACCCTGACTGCCAGTGAGAAATTACTGCCCCTGGAAGTTCAGCAGGTTTTTATACCCTTATCCTTTAATAGTGAAATAAATTTAAGGCACAGGCTCTCACAAAATTCTAGGAAACTCATCTCAGACATAATGACTGCATTACTGTTGCTATTGCCAAATATAGTTACATTCACTGGTATACTGTGCAGTGTTATCTGTAACCGTCATGTAAAGTAATTTTTACATAATCTCTTTCCTGTGATGGTCCTGCTAATAGTTACAGGGCTTATAATAATCTGTCTCTGATCTCCCCCCTTCTAAATTGATGGGAGGAGAGAAACTAAATGGGATTGATTTGACTGGAGCAGGTCAAAGGTAGACTCATAATACACTATCATCCTTCTCTTGATCTTTAAAAGCCACTGACTTTAAATAGACTGAAGGACTGGAAATCTGAGTCACATGCAGAGATCACTGGGGAGAAAATTCTGTGAGCAATGCTCAGACTCAATCCCAGTCTTCACTTCTACAACTCTGCAAGAATTTTGCAAGTAAGGCAATGCTTACCTGCCTGTTCTTGTGTGTTTCTGCAGAACGTACTTGTCTGCCCCAAAAATGTTTTAGGTGTGATGAGAAACCACAGGAAGATCTTGACTTTTGAAGAAACCAGGGTGTTTGCAGTTATACACACCAAAAGGCAAAATAAACTTGCAGCCTCTGTGTTTCTTTCACTATGCCTAAAACAATGAATTTTGCATACATACTTTTTAGGCTTAAATGTAGACCTAGCGCAAACTTAGGAAGCAGAAAAAAGGGCTGTAGGGCTAGCTTAGACTTCACAAGAGCACTAGTATCATAGCTTTACAGATGTGAACATGCTGCTGCCTTTGCCAGCCACTGCTCTTTATCCCACCTGCTCCTAGTGCAAGACACTGAAAGCCACAGCTGAAACACTTTACAGCTTTTTTCCCATTGCCTTTACTCATCATCCTTTCACAAATTCCTTCTGGTCTGAAAATTTCCATGTATTATTTCAATTTATATATGCTTCAGATAAAGGGAAGAACAGACAGATAAGTATCATCATACTTGTAATAATCTTGCAGATTTGAGGAAAAGCCTAGGAAAACAAGGGAACATTGCTTGGAGCTTTCTCCATAGTAATTTTAAGCAATATATACATGCATATTTGAATTCAGCACTTTTAGTATCAAACAGAGCGTGCATATGTGGCAAAAAATAAGTTTTCAATATTTGATAAGTCACTATCTCAAAAATGTAGGTTTTATCTTCATGAGAAAGATGCAGCCCTTTAATTTTGAGTGCTTGTTTCAAATTGGCTTGGTTAAAGTAACAATGCCACATTGCAAATACTCTTATTTTCCTCCTTAAATATGTGATTACAGATGGTGACAACATTTGAGTGGCTCAACAAATTATCTCTTGTTATCTGAGTTATCATAGGTACTTGTACTCTTAGTCTCCCCACTGCTAAGTGATGCATCATATAAACGTGAAGATTGACAACTATAGGTAGTAGATGTCTTGACAACTTGCTAAGTATGATCTAATCACGCTATAGGTTTAAGTCTTGGTCAGGAAAAAAAATCTGTTTTGGCAAACCTAGTTCTGGCAGCCTTTGGCACTACTGATCTATTGTCCCTGTCTGCTGTTACTGCTCCTGCAGCAACATCAACAGAAGGAAAGACATGCACCTTTCAGCTGGTTTGCTGCTCAGTTTCTTACCTGCAGTAACTGCATCTTCACACTACAGTAGACTCTCAAGTACAGCAGCTGGAGCCCAAGTCACGTCTTTCCTTCTGCTGACCTTATACTGTTTGAGGAATGATAACAAACAGCTGCATTTGCTAACATTTTTACACGAGTACAGCTGCCTGCTCAGTGAACATCAGGCAAAACTCAGATCTCAGAGTGGCTTATCTCAGTTTAGAAACCCATTTAAGCTAAAGAAATAAACTAAATAAAGCTTAAAGAAAATAAAGAGAAGTCACTTTGCACCTGTTTTTGAGAAAACAAAACAAAGGACTCTAACCAAAACCAACTCTCAGCTCCACAAAGCTATTTAGATACCTAACAAGTCTGGAAATAACTCAGTCTTCCTTTGGTCTAAAAAGCAATAGTAAATTCTGAAAATACAAGTTAGGTATCTAAATAATTTTGAGAACTGTTGTTATGTGATTGTTCTTGGTTTCGTCACTACCTTCCCATCCTCTAACTTTCAAGGTCTCATTTTGAACAAAGCCTGGTTTGGAACAGTGGAAAATGCTGCCCTCCGCAGTGAAGACTGGCAGTCTTCGCTCCAGTGAAGGGCTGAACTGCACTCTTGTTGAGGACTTTTCACTACACATGGCAGATACAATCAGAGCTAAAATAGGGCAGCTTCAAAGCAATATATACCCACTATAACCTCTGTTGTGGTTTCCCTGAATGACATTCAGTCAAGTGCAGTGCTAAGTCAATCACAAAATAGATCGTTAGATAAACACTTGCGAAAATACATTAACTTCACTATTATTAGTAGCCAGGTGTCATCTGATTTCAATATAGCAAATATTTGCCACCTAATGGTTATGAGAAAGTTCTCTCATCCCTTTAGGAAAAGAGGGTACAGGGCATCCCTTAAATACAGCAGCTGTGTGTTCATTCCTGATTTGTCCTGCTTCCTGTAATGTTCTGCTTTTTCTTTCAAAATAAAGCCTATTGATTCTGGGCTCCAATATTCCTCAAGATTAATTTTTAGATCCTCTGGCTGGTTAGCTATAGGTATTTCTGCTATATGTGGAACAAGAAAGATCTCATTCCACTTGACACTTAAGGAGAACTGGGACTTGGTCCCTGATCAAGCTTCTCTCATCTTTCCAGTTTTCTGGCTTGAGGCTGAGGGTTCCAATCGGTTCAATACCCAACTGCAACCTAACTGCAATTATGAATCCTTTGTGACCACTCTATTTTTCTGTTTTTATAAGTGTGAAACCTAGCTAGATGTACCTTCATTCCAAACAAGAAAGCCAGAAAAGGAACTGGTTTTGCAACTTGCAATTTTCCCATGTCCAAGTTAGCAAAAAAAAAAAAAAAAAAGGTTACGTTTCATCGGCAGTAATTTAGAAAAAGATTTCAGAGGACAAGAGTGAGAATCTTCTTGAGATTTTTTTCATTACTGGCAATGTATTATGCACATTGGAGCAAAATCAGAAAGCAGAAAAAAGGTGGCTCTATATGTAGAATACTCCAGAGTGTTTAACAGCTACTTGTCAGGGCAGCTTGTGGAAGGTTTGTTGAAACTTGTATTTCCCTCTTCTCTTTCATGCCATTTAGGCTTTACGTGAAGACAGGGAGGTTATTTTTAAAAATGCTGATGTTGTGACTAAGGGCAAAATGGTAACAAGGGGAAAGACTGTATATGAAATTTGATATGCAAGCTAGAAAGGATATACATTTGGAATTTTGTACAGTGTCTTGTTACTGAACTGAAGAAAACTAGTTACTAGCATTTTTGTTCTTGGTCTCAAGTGATAGTTCATTAGCAGAACAGCATCTCTTATTGGCTGCAAATGCTTTATCAGCTTACTGTGTGGCCAAACAGCAACAAAATTAAAGAAACAATAGCGATTAACTGGTGAAATCCTATCCTGTCATGTACTTACGACATACTCTTTTAATTAATACAAATTTCTTTAATAGTAAACTCAGAAATTTTCTTTCTTTTCCTACAAAAAAAAAAGCACTCACTTTGCACATACACTTTCTATGTAGTCAGGTGCGTAGAAAAGGGGACATTGTTTCCTGAAGTGAAATCCTAGACTACAACAACTGATTCTTTCCATTTCTTTGACTAATGGAGCTCTGCTGGCTCTAGCTGGAATCCAGCAAAGCAGTCAATAGCAAATAATTCTTTCTGAGCTTCCTATTGTGAATGCAGTTGTTATTGGATTTAATTCTGAGCTCTTGGATACATTTACAGCAACAGCTGTTTTAATGGAATGTGGAGGACTAGGAAGGAGTACAATACCTGCACAACAAAAGTTTTCAGGTGTACAGTAAGAGCATAGCATAATACTAGATTTAGTACTATATTTAGTAGTAGCACTAATAACATAAATCGTAACTCTGATAGGCCAAAGTGATACTTCAAAATTTTACCCGTTGTTTAGTCACAAGAACCGTAAAATGGAGCTGCTTGCATTTTTCTGAGCTCTCTCTCATACTGACTCTCCAGACACTGCAGCAGAGCTCCACTTCTGTACAGTGTATGTCCTGCTTACTGTAGGGCATGGCTTTGATTGCTTAAGCTACACTGTGTGCTCTAATTTTAATGGCTGATAAATGCTCATACACTTACTAAGCAAGGGAGGCAGCCAATTCACGTTGACTTCACAATGGGAATCCAGAAATGTCAAGACTTCTCCTCTAGCCAGCGAGGCTCCTAGCAGTCTGGTCCGAATGAGCCCTTCTCGTTTCTTGGTACGTACAATCCTCACTTTGGCAAAACGGACCATGTATTCCTCCAGCTTCTCCTTTAAATGTTCTAGAAAGAAGGGCAAAAAAAGTGTCAGTGGTGCCAGTCCTGGAGGAGCCAACAGAAGGACAGGTTGGCATACAACCTGCAAGCAGCTTATCTACTTCCATCTCTTGTCACTTCAAGTCCTCCAAAATCTGACACAAATCTTCCCTGAAATTGTTTGGAAAGTGCAAATGTTCTTTCTTTTATCACACAGAGGAAGACATTGACACGCTGGACCTTTCACTGTAGTTGCTACTGGCAACCTGCCATCCACAATGTAATCATGGCCAAAACAACTGCAGGGTAATCATCCATCCTCTGGTTCCTGCAGCCCAAGGCCAGATAAACATTCTGGCATGCTGTTTTATAAACAGTGTCCTTTCCAAGTGGGTTTCCTATATCAACTAATTATGACAAACTATGCATGGAAATAATTTTTTTTAAAAAGTACGCATTAAACTAGAATGATTAGGTTGCTTTTATAGTGGAAAGGGAAAAAGACATGAAGGAAGATCTTAATAGTTGGATACAGGCATGAAGCAAATGGACAGCTGACTTCCTAACAAGCTGCAAATATAGAATAGTTGATAGGTTCTCTTATCTGCATCACCTGGCTCTATTAGTATCATAAAACAGCCTCTTTAGAAACATTTTTTCTTCTGAAACACACACAAAGAATGATAAAAAAACCCCAACAACAAACAACACCCTACAGTTTTGCCTCTTGCTAAATATATCTACAACAGAAATACTGATCTTTTGTCTTTGATATATCAGCTCAGGTTGTCAGACTCATTACCTTGGAAAAAACTGGTAATTTCATTTGGCAAGGAAAGAGGAAGAGAAAAGCTTAGTTTCCAGTAATTAAAACTGGTGATAAGCCACATTTAGTGATGCTAGGGGCTGTAAGCTAAGTCTTACTGAAATGGATTTGCCAGGTTGTGATTGTTTCTTACATCACCTACCATTTCATTGGACTTCTACGGCCAGTAGAGGCCTCGATCCAGACCTTACATCATTATAGACTGGAAGAAGTTTGCTACAGACTAGCTGAAGGGACTACTATTTAGCAGTATCCTGGAGCATATAATGCTGACATGTAGATTAAAGGCAATAAGCAAACAAGTCACAGTGCAGAGAATACAGGATCTTGTGTTAAAATAAAATCAGTCTCCACTGAAATAGAGCTCCCTGTACATGCTCCTTCTTGTCTCTGCTCTTTTCCTCCCTAGTTGACCAACAAACAAGACTTTCCAAAGGAAGGAATACAAGCACTGGTGTGTACATATATGTATGCAGTGGGAGAGCACTGCACGAGATGCTTCTCTGTACTGAGGAATCCTGATGTATGCTGACACTGGAGAAGGAGCAGCCTGAGACCAGGGAACGTCAGCCTGCAAGGATTACAGAACAAGTTGGGGGTTTGGGGAGGAGAAACTCAACACCTTGGAGACCTGCTGAGCCTAGAGAGTGGTTTGTGTTCATAGTACTACCTGGAAGAAGTATTAGATAAAGTGAGGAAGGACAAGTCTGAGACAAAAAAAAAAAGAATGACATTCAGATAAACATTGAATGTCTTAATCTTCTTGTCTGTGGTTGATTGTAAAATACACATTTAAATTCTGAAATAAGAAGAAAAGAGCTATCCCTTTTTTTCATCCCATTTTGCTGATCAGAGGATCCTACTACATAGCTCTGAATTTGGCTATGTGTCAGACAAGATTTGCTTTACTGTAAGCTGGTTCTAGGCAGCTTCCCTCTTTGAGGGCAACAACCAAGGAAGCGTCTAAACTCTCTGCTGGAGAAAAGCAGGAGCCTTACTTGGATAACCTAAGTTGTCTGTGGTGTTGGTAGGCTCTCTGATGCCTGTATAGAAATTCAAGGTACATCTGAATTGGACCTTCACTAGTCAGGTATCACAATGGCTAAAGTAAGGCTCTTGCAATAGACAGTTTGAATATCACCACCACTGATGTTTAAATGAACTAATACAAATTCCCTCTTTTCACACATTCTGATTGTAATCACTTGTCTTGGGCCAAATAAATTCAGCGAAATTCAATCTCATACAAGGGACTTAATTTCATTCCTTTCACATCTTGCAACAAGCAAATTCTGAAAGCTGAATGCCTATCTCTTCAGGAAAACACTTAATGGAGAAATGCTATATTACAATACATTCTCTTCTGTTCTTATATCAATTGCTAAATAACAAAAGAACTGAATAATATAATTTGATTGTCATCAGTTGTATTGGAACTTGAGCTCCATGAAATCAATGGTAGTTCGTACTGTTCTTTCATTGCTTCAGGTTCCTTGCAAACTCAGGAAAAGAGGTCTCAAATTTTATATATACGTGTGTATATATATATATATATATATTTTTTTTTTGTCCAGAATAATACCTGAATTTCTGCAGAACAAACAAGAGTTCTCTATACTACCTTCCTGTCTCTCTCTGATAGCTCTTCACACATTTCAGACAGCACGTCATCTGATTTGTGAAGAACTGCATTAAAACATCCAGCATATCTTTTGATGCCAGAATCACACATCCCCAAACTGTTTTAATCTACTCAATTAGTCCTATGATTGAATAATTCTGTTATTTTCTCCTTGTCACTCAAAGAACAACTTGCAAAAAAGCAGAAGTATACAAACAAAATCTGCACGTCTTGTTCACACAGAATTCTAAATCCACCCTCATTTAGACATATATGGAAGTAATCAGGAAGAAAACAAAAGCAATAAGTGTTAATTTTCATAGAGCTCAGACAAGTGACAGAAAAAGATCAGGTCTACATACAAATCAAAGTATATGGATTACTAGTGATGAATAAGGTATCTAGATTTGTTAAAACACCTCCATTTTAGTAATATACTAATAATAAGTCATGACATAGTCAAACGGATGCCAGTAACGATACCTACCATATCTATAGTTTTGAGATTTGACTAAGACAAGTTTGTGAATGTATTTGAGACAAATAACTACCAATAACTACCAATAACTACAAAAACATTTAGGAAGCATTTAAGTTTGATGACCAACTCCAGTATGGTCATAAGAATAAAAATATCTTAAAGTGGATGAGAAAAAATCCCTTTTGGATCCATAAGTAGTGATTTTTTTAACTTAAATCAATATGAAAATGCTCTCATATTGTATTTTCCCCTGCAATGTCTTGTGGCACTATCTGTCTCAAATTTTACCAATCTCTAAAAGCATAAACAAACACAGAGTAACAGCCAGAGACAGTAGAACAGCAGTAGTTTTAAAGCAAATGGTAGTATTTTCTACCATCATGTAAGTAGTAAAAACATGTCTTTCATGTTGAACCACTCATTAAAGCCACTCCTGCATTACTCAATATACTGGTATTATCACAGGTCAGACTCTTTAAAGCAAAATGTCAATTCAGCAGGCCCCGCAGTCAGCAGCTGGTTTAAAGGCTAGCTACTTAATAAAAGAAGCCATGTTTGAGCCAGGGGTCATGAAGACATAGCTACTCTGATAAAGACAATACCTGGGAATCTCACAGCTCAAGTGTTGCTTAAAACAGACTAGACAAGACTTTAGAATTCTCTGTATGGGAATAATAATTTTTATTAAAATTATCTAGATGTTTGTGATTAATAACAAATTTTGATTTTTTTAACCTTGTCTTTTCCCAAAAATATCAAAATAAACTGCCCTTTTCCACAAAACTGCATAAATTTCCTTCACAGAAGAGAAACACAAATGGTATTTTATTTCTTATAGTACAAATGCATTATCTCAGTCCCTAATTATTGTGTTGCTAACATCATCTCCAGAAGCATCTCACACACACAACCTATATATTACACATATACATATAGAAGCAAGGAAACTCAAGTGCCCAAGTAAACACACATCAATCCATGTCAGAGCAAAACTATAATTTCAAAAAAATCCTCTGAAAAAATTATAATGCAGTGTGTAAAATAGAAAGCAACTGGTAATAAAAAGGTCTTTAAATGTCCGGGGACAACACATTCTGCCCATTTACTACCAAAGGAAACAGTCCAAGCAAGCTTGCCATGACAACAAAACGGAGGTACGATGGTTTCATTTATATGCTGTAATATTACATAAATTTCACTTTCAGCGTTAGGCATGAGAGAGAAACCAGTATTTAAATTCTACAGTGAGCTATAAATGGTGCACTTTGGATATAAAGAAGCCAAAGCCCCTGTCACTAGATACGGCGAGTAAAATGTCTAATTTGTAATTTAAAAGAAAAGAAATCATTCTTTTCTTCACAGTTTTGATGAAATTAATCCATGAATCATATGTTTGACACATGCCAGGCCCCTGCCAGGGCAAGAGTTGGCACAGGCAGTGACGAATACAGAATAATGCACAGGCAGGAGGTTTACAGGCTGTCACTGCTATGACAAGTGATGATAAAGGGAAACATTACATCTCTTCTAGTGATAGCATGTAAACAAATTCTCCATTGTAATTGTTTTGTGTGGGCCTTCTTTGTCTTCATTTAAAATCTGGAGAAGTTTTTCTAAAAGAATAGCAGAGACATAATTGCCTGATCATAGCAATTAAAGATCTACCCAAGCAGAGTACCCAGTTACTTATATTGGTGCCCAGAAATAAATTGGAAACTAAGGGTCTGCCTTTGTCAGGAAAAAAACCAAAACATAGCAGTAAAAAGCAGAACTGCAGTTCTTCTCTCTTGTTGGGAGACACAGAGGGATGTGCCATGTGACAAGCAATGTTCCTCCAAGGTTATTGAGAAGGTGGTAAGAGAGATGTGATGACGTGAAAGCTGGAGCTGGTCTTCAGGACTTGCATGACTGTAGCACGGACCATAAAAGAGGACAGAAAATACAAAGAAAAGAAATAAAGCCTTTTGTTAAGCCCCTCTTCTGGACAGCCAGGCAGGTCTATCCCAAACCTGGGCCTGCAACACAGCTTACCCCCTGCATCTTTGTAGCACCTCCAACTTCTGCCCAAAAGTGCTGACAACCTCTGTTATAGTATCATTGACCTGCAAATTATCAAATAATTAAGAACAGCAATGGAGCCTGCTAAGTGCCCCAATAAACAATCCGAACTAATTCTGTTTCTTTTTAACTAATTGACTGAGAAGTATGCAATTTGAGCTGTTTTGTCATTCCCAACCTGAGACATATAAAAATAGTTCAAGAAAAACTTACAGCAGCAAATGTATGCTGGCCTCTCCTGTTACCTCAGGCATATGTGAGGAAGCAACGTGGCCAAAACCATAGCAGTCTGTGATCTGAGGTCAGTAAAATAATCTTGAAGCAACTATTTCTGTTGGTGAAAATTAGAGCAGTCAAACGGCTGTTCTGACATGCAATAATAGTGAGGCCAGCTCAAAAAGATTTTTCTCAATCTTTTACTCACCAGCCAGCTTTGTGCCCAATATGCACAGAAAAACCATCAAGTACATTTATGCAACTTCCACGGCTCTCATTGTGAAAAGGACCTCCATCACTTTATGTCCTATTCTGTAAGACAGGACATATCTTCCCAGGTAAAATTAGTAAGGATACTTTTCATTCCTTTCCTGAGGCCTTGAGCACACATTTTTTCCTGGAACACTGCACCTTAATCTTTTGATGACTAAAATGCTTCTGTCTAGTTTAAGTCTTAAGCTGACAGACAATAAAGGAAACTTAGTGGCCTACAATTAATCTGTTACTATTTGTTTTCTGCTGCAATTGACAAAATAACCCTCTCCAGTGCATTGTTGTTATTTTTACTTTCACTGCCTGTATATATGCTACCATAAAAGCAAATCAGTCTGAAGAGAGAATACAAGATGAGCACACGAATTTGGGTACCTCATCTTTTTTTTCTTCCAGTTTCCCTTGAAGCTTTTTATTTGCAGAAGGTTGGTGGGAAATGCTGGTTGGACACAGAAATGTTGCAAAGGCTGTACCAGATCAGCTGCCACTTTTCTAGCCAAGTTGAAGACTCCAAGAAGGACAATTTCCCTGGTTACACCTTTGGGTACTACTCTGCTGCACTACCCTTCTGGTAAACAACTTTTTCTAAAAGTCCAAACTGAATCTTCTAAGCTGCATCTTGGGGCTGTTGCCTCTTATTGTACCATCTGCCAGCACCAGGAGGAATTTGGTTGTGCCATCTGTGCAATTCCCATTCAAGCTGCTGTGGGCAGCTATTAGATCACCACTTGTCTGCTTCTTTGCCAGCCTAAATGAGCACAGGTTCCTCAGCCTCTTCTCAAAGGTCACATGCTTTTTGCTAGTCTTCTGCTAAACTAACTCCAGCTTTTATCATCCTTCTTGGACTGCAGAGCCCAAAACTGGATGCAGAATTCCAAGTGTACCCAGCACCAACATCACAAAAGCCATAAATTCACTTTATCTGCTCACTTTTATCCTAATGTAGCCCAATTCAGTTTGCCTCCCTAGTGATAAAAGGCCACCACTTTCTCCTATTCACCTGGTATCCACTATGACCTTTACAGGTCCTTCGCAGCACACCAGCTAGCCAGTTCGCAGTTTTACTGGTACGTGTGGTGATTCATCCAGGTTCAAAATTTAGCTCTTCTTGTCGAACTTAATGAGATTTATTTTGCCCAATCCTAGAGCTTATCTGGACCAACACAGCACTGTTTGATGTGTTAACCACTTTCTCTACTTTAAAATAGTCCACAGATTAGCTGAGGGCATACTGTCTCATCATCTAGGTTATTGATGAAGACATTGACTAACATTGCCCCCAGTACTTACTTACCTGATATATTTTGCCTAAAGGACATAAATTCATTGATTAACTACCCTTTGAGTCCAGCAACCCAACCCATCTAACAGACTTTTTGAGCAGCCCATGCTTCCTCTGGCTATGAATGAGAACGCTGCAGGGCCTAAAATTTCTTAAAGTTAAGGTAAATTACATCCATCACCCTTCCTTTGACCACAATCATCAGAAAAGGCAATTGGACTGTTCAAACATGATCTGCAATTGGGTAAATATGTGACAACCACCCTAGATTGTTCTCTTGTCCTTCATGTACTTGCAGATGGCTAGGCACTACCTTACAAGGGGATGTGCTTCATGATTATTCCAGGCAGCAAGATGAGGCTTGTTGGTCTGCAACTACTGCTTCCTCTCCTTTTTCTGAAAGATTTAAGTAGTAACTTTTTCAGGTTGGTTGCACAGTCTAGTTAATGGTCATTTCCAATGATTGCCCTTTTTTGTTTTGTTTTCTTCTGTTGTGGCTTTACTTTTCACCTAGAAAAGTGTTGTAGTATTCTCTCTTCAGACACCCAGATCCAAAGTCTTTTACTCCTAACTAGTCCTGACTGAGTAACCCTGGAGGAAGGATGGGGAGGTTTCCTGACAGACTGACTTTAGCATCTGATCTCCAGCCATGCCAGACTCCAACACAAGTTCCAGAAGCAGTTAAGTACTGTGTAAGCTGTTGGATATGGCAAGTCTGACACAGACTGATAAATAAGAGCTAAATTTACAACTGCTTGGTATAACAGCAATTGGCTAACAGCAGTCTCATTTGAGCACTAGACAACCCATCCTTTTTGAACAGTTTTGCACGTGTGAAAATAAAGTCACTTGAGAAAAGCTATGTAGTTACTGCTGATCTGGAGGTAGCACTGTGAGAGACACATTCGTGCCAATCACTTGGAAAAGTGTTCTCCTGGTTGTGACTGGTGAGGGGTGCGGGGGTAGGGTTTAGCTGGCTTGGGGCAAGCAAAAATGTAATCTCTTTTTTTGATATTAATAATGAGCCAAAGTCCTTGGGTGATATACTACAAGGCCGTGAAGAGTATCCTGAACGTGCAATAATTCCATTAATCACTTGCACATCAGTGAATACAAACTTCCAGAGAGCACCTTCGTTTTGATGTTGAGTTTCAATTACAGCCTGTTAAAGTTGAAAGAACCTCCAAACTCGACAGTAAATGCACATTCCTTTGCCACAGCCTGAACAGGTCAGCATTACCCAGAGCAGGAGGTTGAACAGAGCAGATGAACACATAGCCTAGCTTGATTTCGTTCCTGATAGTCTTAAGTTAAACTTTGAACAAATTTGTCTTGTTGCGTACAGGCTTTCATAGAGTCATGAAAGGAGGGACTCTGACTGCAGAGTCTGTGAGGTTAGCCAGGTTTGCTGAGACTTTCTCAGTCTATAGCTTCAGTCAACACAGGCACACAGAGATTCTCGTATCTCTTTGTTCTTCCCTGAGCCCATGTAATTGTGACTGTTATTGCAGTTGTTCTGTTGTCAGCACAGAACGCCTAGGATGTCTTTGTCAGCAAGGTGAGTGTTCAGGTAATTGAATACATGCAGGAGGTTACTCAGATATAAGGTGCCCTGACTTCTTATACAGATGCCATGGAAACATCATTAAATTCTTGAGGTACCTTTCCCTTCAACATTTTGCAAACATGGAAAGGAGCAAAGCACTTCATTTTTATGTTGCGGTTTAGGTTTTAGCATAGTAAGTTAGATCACCCCATGAGCAGCTAGGGCTGGCTTGCCAGTTTGTTGGCAGTGTCTGGGAGTTTTCCCTTTTCATAAGAAAAGAATGAAAGGTGGTTATTTGTTTTTATGGATTTATTCCAGTCGCCAGTTGTATGAGGCAGTTGTCGATACCTGTGTTGTAGTGTGATAACTCACGTCTCTTCCACAGCTGAGAGCAGATTCCTTCATTTGCTATGTTTGCATCAGTCTAGCTCTGAGAAAGGGGTCTCCAGCTGGGAGAAAGGTGGGGCTTCCTTGTATCCAAAGACTAAATGATCTAATTAGTACTTACTGTCTGAAAGCCTCCAATGTAACAAAACTACCAAAATCCTATTCTACATATCACAGTCAAACACTTCTAGGAATTAATCAATGCTCAATGTATTTCATACCTTAAAACTGAGGCAAAAAGAACTTAAGTGCTTCCTCCTCATTATTTTATATGCTTAATACACAAAAAGAAACAGATTAAAAAAAAACACAGATTAAAAAAAAAACATCTACCTCTGCTTTTTGGCCAGTCTTTTGCAGCCACGAGAATTAAATATATCCCCCCCCCAGAGTCAAAGATCTTTTTAACTAAAATAGAGTATTTCTTTGCATTTTCTTTGTGTCTAATTTTAAAGCAATTATCTTTTACAAATCAAAGCTGTTCACATCCATTTGATGTCCATGTTCAGAAAATGGTTTTGGAACTGCCTGAAGAAAAGCTATGACTTGCTTCTTCATATAGGTGCTTGTACCTGTTTCTGACTATTTCCCCAATATTATAGTTCCTATGCAAAAACCTTTGAAAATAGGAAAAAAAAATTCTATTTGAGGAAATATGTTATTTTTATAGCTCTGTTCTTCTGGTTGTATCCAAATGGTTTGCCAGCTGTAATATGTGTAAGAATGATTTTGTTCACCAAAGGAATGACACATTTTAAAATGCAACCACCTTATGCTGGATGAGGAAGTTGGTTATGAATATACAGTGAAGCAGTCTTGAATGGGAAGTAAAAATTAATTAGCAGGAAATTATTTTTGCTGAAAAGTAAATACAATAATCACATGAACTGGAATGTGACCAAGAAACCAAACCCAGTTAATTATAGAGCAGATTGATCAGGAGAGAGCTCTTAGTGCATGAACAGGAAACAAAAGCTACGTTCCTCTCTGATTGTCCTCCCGCTAACTGTACAGGTTGGTAGCAGTAGAAGTACAGTGCCTGACCTTCAGGGTGAAAAGAATCCATACAACTCATGTTGAATGGCACTTTGTAGAACATTTCACTCCCTGCAGCAGCATGGCTCATGAAATAAAGTTCAGCCAAATGGGGAAGAACTTGTTCCCCATGTCGCCTTGGTAGTCCTGAACCCCACGTGAGCTGCACAAGCATGCTCAGAGACATACTGCCTGTTCAGATTCCGAGAAGGAAGAAAGAAGAGGTTGCAAAAGCTTTTTTTATGGACAATTTTTTTCACAGAAAAGATTTTACGCTGGATGGACACACTTGCTTTGGCACCTCCTTACACCACTAATTCAACAAATGTAACTGCGGTACAGCTCAAACAAGAACCTGGGCAACGGGACTAGTTATCAGGGAAACTACGATAAGTATACGGTAAGACAACAACGAAATGCACAGCTGCCTTTACAGATCATCTTCTGGACACAATTATGTAGTACAGTCCTGTCAAAAGGGTGACCTTGCTGTGTTAAAGTTAGATTCTTTTTAACAGGGCTGTTACTACACAGGTATTTACACAGGAACTCGTCTCCAGGGGCAGCATGTTGTGAGTTTTCTTCCAGGTTACAAGGCCAATTAGAAGCATGTTATTTTGAAGCAAATCCAGGAAAATGTAACTTTCCTTGAGATCTATACATTGCTCACAAATGCCTTCTTCTTGTTTTCAGCCACACTTTTTCATCCTGACAATATTAGTTGTTAAAAATTGTAACAAACAACTGGTCAAGCAAGGCTTTGTCTTGGAACATATTTCTAACACTACAATCAGTCTTGCAGATTTTGAGACCTGTCTTTACATTGACATTTTCTCTGTTTTGCCTGAAACTATTTTTGACATATTTTTAGTTCTTCCAGCAAAATATATCACTGACTTTTACAATAGATGCTGTCTTCAGAGAACAGTTTTCTCTCATACTGCTCTTTTTAACCTCTCAAATGCCAAGGACAGGCTGTACTGGAGAACTGGTGAACCACTGCTGAGAAGATGGAACATTATTGTGCAGAGGACAATAACACCGGTCATTGGGAAGGGGGAAAAAAGAAGTCACACAACCCATGTAATTGCTTTTAAAGTAGCATCAAATTCTGGTACAGCTCACTACACTGAACACTTTTATTTGCCAGACTAGTTTTACTGACATTATAACTCACTGCACACCTTAGGGTCTACTAACCTAAAGATACTGGAATATAGCAATCTCTTAACAGAATATTTTAATAACTTTCTGCCTAACTATGCTTCTGTAGTTCTTGTCCATTCTATGTGCTAACCATCCTCAGTACATCATCAGGTCCTAAACACAGCTTGCAATTACTCCTTTTCCTCAAGAATTCAGTGGCTACTTTTTCCTAGTGCATGGGTTTGTTCTTGAAAAAAAGAGTTGTTCTTGAAATATGCTTTGAAAATGAGATCTCAAAATACAAAAGAGTTTGGGCAGAAGGTTATTCTCCTTGAAGTTCAATATTATATCAGGAAGTTGATAATCTTCCAACTTCTGTAACAGCATTTAGCTTTTTAAAATGCCATCTCTGACATAGGAATTGGAGTTCTGATGCACCAAGTCTCCGCTATAGAATGACGAATTTATCTAAGCTCTCCATACTGCAGCAGGCTAAAACATGAAGATACTCAATGAGGCTTCTCTAACCCACTGAAAGAGGGTTTAATTTCCTAGTAGTGCAAATGCTAAAACTAAGTATGTAGCCATAAACTTTTAAATTTTACTTCTTGCAACACAGCACCTAGCATACCTAGACATTTCACCTATGGAATACAGGCCTTCATAAGCTTCAACAACATTTTTTGCTGAAGCAAGTATCCAGTTCCTTCTCCTGACTGCTGCATTCCATCATCCAAAATTTTTATTTTATTAGTTGTTATTTCAAGAGTTTTCTCTGTTTCAACTTTGTCTAGAGTGGAAATACATCCCCTTCTTCTGAAACTTTGATACTAAAAAGTCTCTGTCTTTACTAAGCTAGAACTGCAGTTCTCAAAATTGTTTCACTCATTTATTTGCAAAAGTTAGCCATGTTCTTGGTATAACCTTTCCAGTCATTGCTATGTCAAGAAGAGCAGTGAAAGAAGATGGAGTTAATGTTGCTGAAGAGGTTTTCAGAAAGCCGCAGTCCATGGGAATTCTCTGACAACCTACTGGCGTGAGATTAGTTCAGGAGTCTTTTTTTTTTTTTTTCTTTCCCTTTCATTATTTGCAACAAACAGTTTGCTTCCAAAATTAGGTGCATGGAAGTCATATAGTGAAAGAACAAGACTGCTGTTTGGGTTACATATTTTGAAGCATGAGAATTAATTATCAAAAAGAAAACCATTCTCTGTTCATAGACTAATGTGCTATGATGATGTTCCTCTACACAATGAAGCAAACACTGATGCATAATTAGGCATCTCCTAACATCAGTATGGCTATTAATCAAACAATAACACCATGTTTTTTTCATGGATAGATGATTGGCTTTTCACTTTTTATTTAAAACAAGAAAAAGAACAAATAAATGAGCTGCTGCATAAATCAAGCTTTGGAAGAGGAGACATCAAGTTCTTTCTTTTCTTTGTTATCTTTTTTCTCCCTTTGTTTTACACATTGAATCAACCTGTCTTTTCCTATCTCTCAGCTGTCACAACTGTTCCGCAGTATCACTGAAGCTCTTCATATCCCCTTTAGTCTGGCAGGTTCCCTCATTAAGGATGTGAACTTAAGAAACAGAAAGACATACTGAATATTAAACGAACAGCTAAAATCCAAAGTTTAAATAAATAAATATTATATTGACTATTAACGAGATGATCTCATTTTGCTCCTAGCAGCTTTCATATGATGACAATGGGATTAGGCTCAGATATGCTCATATGTTTCTACACAACTTATTTTGAACACTCCTGCATCACCTTCCCTCCTCCAAATTGCTTTCTGTCTTGCAACGTCAAAAGAGAGAGGATGTGATGCAGCATACAATCCAGTATTTTTTACTGTACATGTCACAAAAGTTTATGCTAACATAGTCATCTCTGGATACAGGAAATAAGGCTGGCATGGACTGTTTTAAATCCTTTTCAAAAGCCAAGCCTTAGGCTCATTCCATCTCCACACAGCCAGACACATGAGTCTAGAGCCAAACGCAAGAATTTGCTACTTGTGCCCTTTACCTGTATAAACACAGGCTCCTCCTAGTGATCTTCTCAAATATTTCATAAGTATTAATGACTTAGCAGATATCAAGTGAAAAATAAAACATTTCCAGGAACATATCATATTGCTCTTGGAAAGTGTAAAGGTATTTCAACACTGGTCATACCTGCTTTACAGCATTTTCCTGATCCTTAGAGAGGGACAAAATGCTGTACTTCTGAACATAATACTCATATCTCTATTAGAGTTAAAACTACAGATTATAGATTAAATCGAGCAAATAACCTTTGTATTTCAGATTTCCTTAACATACGAAAAATAACATTGTCTCAAACTGCATTTAAACCTATATTAGAAATGCCTGAATTTAAGAAATATATGAACAGAAAAACAGGAGATTGTCTAATTTTTTCATTTTAAAGCACTTCTTACTTAAAGTACTTAGCAGGCTGTCAGTACTTTGGCTGATCCAAGAAGCCTCACTGGTCCTGGCCAGAACTATATGCATCTTCCCCTCAATGCCTTTTTGCTGACTGGAAGTGTTGTGGTTCACACATAGGGTGTTACGCTTCCCCCCAGTTTTATACTGGTGTGAGGTTTCCCACCTTTAGCAGAGAAAGCATTTTTTTTGAAAAAAGGTGCAACAAAAAGAGTGGGAAAGTTGCTACCATTCACTGCAAATATGTAATATTTTTAATCAATGAACAAAGTAGGAAAATAATATACTCCTCTGCACTCTAAGCTAAAAAAGAGCCATGTGAAGATCTACTGTGGTAGCTTACCATAGTAAGCGTAATGTACATGTAAGTGCAATGCAAAAAAAACAACAACAAAAAAACAAAACCAAGGGAGAAAATATTGGGAAAACTTTTCATTGTGTGAATCACATATGAGGAGATGTACTGTGTTACAGATAGCCTCCTCCAACTACTCAGAATCACATAGGCCCCTTCCAATAGTCAACCCACTAATCTCCACGGCAGCTCCAGCAATGACTTGCCTGGAAAAACACAAGGGAAATGTTTTTGCATTTTATCTGTAGTTTGACCTGTAATGTTGGTAGTTTTTGAAGGGTTTACTTTTAGATATGAACAAAAAAATGACAAAACAATTAAATTTAACTCAGTTTCCTGATTAACTAAGACATTCCGAGAGTAGCTTATTATTAACTGGAGTGGCAGATGCTTGGCGAGCTCTGGAATGCAGACCTGTAAGCCATGATGGTGCTTATAGTTCAAGGAACATGTTTAGCTTAATTTCAAAGCTACCTGATAGAAAGAGCTCTGACTTCTTTTCCAGAGTTTTGTTTCTATGCTCATATTTTCTTGGAAGCAGCTGGAAGGAAATAAGAGCAACAGAAAAATAAAAGGGGAGTAAATAAAAGTTACAGTGGGGAAAGTTGAATACAGGAGAACGATAAAAACCAAAGCATTGAAGAGTAAGTAAAAGGTAAAATACAAGTATCTACGATATTCTGAAATGAATATGAGTTCTATTCATACCAGTCTTTCATTCTGCTGAAGAAAATGTTGTTCTGCTGTAAAGGGCAGACTGCATTTTAGCAATATATCTTGTAATTTGTTCACTTTGTGGCTTGGAGTGAAAGGGACACCACTTAAAACTCACAAACAAATGAAATAGAAATTCACCCAATTTCCAAAGAAACAGCTGGAGATGTTCAGAAGAAGGAAACAACATGCTACCTGGTTTCTTTCACTAATACATCCTTCACTTTGCAAGAGGAAATTCTCTCAAGGATAAGAGACTCCCTTAACAGGAAATTTCCCTCACCACAAATGTAGTGTGCTCCATTAATTAAGATTACTAGCCAACTTTAAAAAGCAAAGGGAATTACACAAGGGAATTAAGAACTAAAGTGCTCACTTATATTGTAGCTCTGTGGACCATCCAGTTTGGCATTGCCAAGCGCTAGCAATGCATCTCAGTTTTTATTAAAAAAACCCCAAAGATGAGAACACAGGACTTGTCATGCTGTGTCTTGAACTTACTGTATCTTGATTTGCTGTATCTGTAAAAACACATAAGAAACATAAACCATACCTGCATCTCGCTTATAGATCTGATTATTATTGTCTAGCTTGCCCTAGCTGTAACACCACAATTACTGGTGGGTAAATTACCTGCTGCTTATCCTGTGTTTCTGAGCTTTAGTTACATTTTTTTAACTGTTTTTCTTTCCATTTTGTGTAGTTTTCTGTAGTTTCGTGGTTCTTCCTCTAAAAGAAAATCACAGTGTCTACCAACAAAGATTAAAAAACTTAAGTAACTAAGCCTGACAGGAAGAAACGCCCCAACTTCATACCTCAACATGTGACTCACAGGAGCAACATATAGGGAGGGTAAGCATAACATCAGAGAAATGGGTCAATACCAGGATGCTGGTTTACAGCTGTTTTAATTGCATTATCAGTAAGAGCAAGGAATAACTGGAGAATTTGCATAAGTGTAAATACAATTTAAATTACAATAAATGGACTGATTGTGGTATTTTGATTAGGCAATTAAAACGTTACATAACAATACACTCTAACTCTGGGATACAAAGGGGTGGATTTTTGTTTTCTATGACTAAATTGTACATTAACAGCACATTTACATTATATTATATATAATACATGTATAATATGTATATAATATAATACATATAATAATATATTATTACATTATATTATATATTATATTTGGAAGGATGTCACCAAATGTGAGAAAATCAAAAATAGTTTCCTTTGAACATGTCTGTGACTTTCCATAACCACTTGTTTCAACAACCCTACTGTGTGTTTTTCTTTAGCAACTGCTCTGGCAAAACTGCAGAATACTTTGAAAGCACCAAAGTCAGCAAGGCAGTATTTCAGCTATTCGTCAATGTCAATATAGTTTTTACTTTTAAGATCCTTTGCAGCCTCTGAACACCAGAGCTATCTGTTTCATCAGACAACAGTTTATCACGGGACTTAAGGCTTGTTAGGGTAATGATTCAGTATCTGCCACAAGACTGAGGCAGCTTTACATACACAAGCAATAGCTGTATACACCTATTGAGTTTATGAAAATGTACTTTGTTTTAAACCAAGATTTTCTGAAAAGGACTTTCATATAACACAGATAACTTGTGAACTATACAGGGAAAATTGCAGCACAGGCAGAAGAACAGGAGGTAGAATTTATAATGCCATCTCTGTATTTGACGGCTCAGAGAAGCACGAGCTTCACTACACCTCAGCCAGGCAGAGTCTCTCCAAGAGCTGTTGTTCACCAGAGCTGCTACGGTACTGTGCGACCCCATGTCAGTTCCCATCTCATTTCATTTTTTTCTGGGCCTCATTTCTGGGGAGTGTGAAGGGCTGAAGCATCACTACCAAGAGAAGCTTTAGGAACTGCTGGGGAGGTGTGGAAATTTCTGACTCCAGTGAGTCGGTGCAGTCTAAGACCAGCAGAAAGTAGCACCAGGTCTTTAAGACATTGCCCCCAAATGATTGTTTTATCTACCTTTGTGTGTATATACATGAGGACTGCAGGTGACAGCAAATAGGAAATTCACTCTTTGTGAAGCTCCCATCTCACTCTGGTGATTGGTTAGACAACAAAAGCAAACAAATCACTAGTTCAAGTGGCTAAAGCTGAGAACAAATAATTCTGCTCAAAGTTAGGGCTATTTTATGAAAAGTTTTCTGAACCAAAGTTACCTGAAGGAACTGATAATGGCAAACACATGTATGCGAGGCCTTATTCTAAGTTGCATCCCTGGAATCCCTGAATGTAAGCTACACCTTTGCATCCACCCACCGAAGTGAACTAGGTAGCTTATCCACAACTGTTTGCCAAGAATTTATCCACACACACAGGGAAAAACCAAACATGCACCAAAATGTCTTCAAAAAAGTAACCCAGAAAGTTGCATTAAAAAAGAAACAAATACATAAAACCAGTCAAACCCACCAGGACACTAAACACTTTGAAAAATAAATTATGTTCACTGAGGAAATGATTCACTATTAATAAGTCGTCCGTTAATACAAATAAGATTTGGCAAGACAGTAAGAGTCAATTTAATACCACAACTGAGTTTTTCTAAATTCCTCTGCTACACTTTGGTGTTTTCACCAAATTAATTATCAGGCTGCAGAAAGTTTCCTTCTTTTTTTCAATAGAGCCTAGATTGTTTGTCCAAAACTTCATCTATGTTTTAAACATATCTGTGTAGAATAACTGCAACTTTGAATCTACTGTATGCTTCTGATTAATTTCATTTTATTTTTCTGTAGGCTCCACAGTCTCTCTTTCTGGACAAAAATTAATGTATTGCAAAAAAATGGAGAGGGATTTTTACAGTTACACAAGATTAAAGAATAAAACTAGACTGTGAGCACTGTTTTCAGGGAAAAAGAAAGACACCACTTTTTATTTTTCATTATTATAAGCTAAAGTTAATGCCATTTTCGTATTTCTGAGGGAAAAAGATGATTGCCTTAGTAAAAATGAGAGAATGGTTACTACTGGTAACTTTGTGAAACATTCTTACTTATTCTGCACTGGAATGACATAATGTATTTCATGTCAGTAAGGCTTGCAAAAGTGCCTGAACTAAAGAGACTCTGCCAGACCAATTTTTAAAAAAATTACTTATAGTACTCCCATATGCACTTTTAAAAACTTGATAAGTTTTTACAAATGTTCTGATTTTTTCTGAAAAGAGACCCAAGGTGAATATATGTGTGTTTAAAAAACTGTTACCTTGCACTGAATTTCTCCTGGAAAACTTCAGCTCATATAGCAAAGCAGAAATAGCTGTATATAGTAATCTGATCCACAGTATCATTTTTCTCAGATTTTTCTGTCATCAGTCATGAAAATTGCATATAAAGAGTAACTTATTTCTTTGTTTTCTTTCTGGTATACATCTCAGTTTCAAACAATACAGCATTCGAACCATCAGAAATACATAAATCCAGGCTTTGCTGAATTTCATTTTTGTTCTAAATCACTGTAGTTTATATTTCCTCATATTTCATGTAATCTAAATTACTTGCCTTCTACCTGGTTGCTGCGTTTTCCCCTTCAATTGCCACATTAACACCTACTCTTGAATACAAACTGTCTGCAGGACAATGTACAGTCGGAAAACTGCGACTGCTGTTACCACAGATCGATGTTTACAGGAAGCACGGAATGATACATCCTGTGGTAGAAACTAAACTACGGTCTTGTGCAGCTGAAAATTTCTCCCCAAGTGTAATCTAGATCCTATAAATATTGTTCCTGAAGGCAAACTGCAAAGACTGTTTTTGAAAAGACCTCACTGAAAATTTCATGTTCTTTTCACTTTGCACAATTCATCCCTGCAAGGATAACTTATGAATATAGGCTTTAGCAACAATTCCTCACATTAAGAACCCGAGACAGCTATGAATTGCATATACTAGGCAGGAAGATTTTTCTTCATAACCAAAAATTTTCACAGTTGCAGAGCATTAGGAAAAAAAGACACCATTTATTTAATCTCTGAAGATCACTTTGATTCTTTATCTAAACTGAGAAGAATTAATGTAAATTAGTCAGGTGCTTTTAGAAAAGTTTCCTTGCTTACATATGTAAGTTCTCCTTAAATGATATGGTTAAAGTAAATACAGAAAATCCTTTAACAAGTAATCATCATGTCAGATAAGCTAATTGGTAAGCTTTGGCCAGAATGTTGAAGGTCTTCAAGCATTGATTGGTCCTTGATAACAATGAGAGATAAGTATTTAAACACTTTTAAAACTCTCACTAATAACAAAAAGGCTTAATAGGTAGAAACATTCTGACCTCACTTTCTGCTATTTTTCTTCAGCAAGTTCATTTGTAAAAGCTTCCTGAATAATGGAAGTGGATACAATTAGTGAGCAATATTTATCACTGTACAATGACTTAAAAACAGTGCACAAGTACTTACTAATCCAAGCACCTTACAGTACAAGGTAAGGAGGAGATTTGTGAGCAAAACCATAATTTTGAGTATTGCTATTAATTTAACTTATTGGATTATTACATTATTGATTTTCTATGCTTTACAGCTATCTTCCTTTGTGAACAAAATGTTTTGGTCATCAGTAGTTACTAGAAATCTCTTGTTCCTTCCACACACCATCTGCTTTGCCACGGGTAGTGGTGCTAAGAGTGAAGCAGAGCACCGCAATCGAAGGTGCAGATTGAAGTGTGAAGTACAGATTCCCTGGGCAACCTGTTCCAGTGCCTCACCACCCTCACAGTAAAAAACTTCCTCCTAATATCTAATCTAAATCCACCCTCTTTCAGCTTATAACCGTTACCCCTCATCCTATCACTACACTCCCTGATAGAGGCTTCTCCTGTAGGCCCCCTTTAAGTACAGGAAGGCTGCTATAAGGTCTTTTTGGAACCTTCTTTTCTCCAGGCTGAACAACCCCAGCTCTCTCAGCCTGTCCTCATATGCGAGGTGCTCCAGCCCTCTGATCATCTTCATGGCCTTCTTTTTATTTTGGGGGGGCCCAGAGCTAGACGCAGTACTCCAGGTGGGGTCTCACAAGAGTGGAGTAGAGGGGGAGAATCACCTCCCTTGACCTGCTGGTCGCACTTGTTTTGATGCACCCCACGTCACAGCTGGCTTTCTGGGCTGCAAGCGCACACTGCCGACTCGTGTTGAGCTTCTCATCCACCAATACCCCCAAGTCCTTCTCCTCAGGGCCGCACTCAATCCATTCTCCACCCAGCCTATATTTGTGCTTGGGATTTCCTCGACCCACGTGCAGGACCTTGCACTTGGCCTTGTTAAATTTCATGAGGTTTGCATTGGCCCACCTCTCCAGCCTGTCCAGGTACCTCTGGATGGCATCCCTTCCCTCCAGCGTGTCCACCACACCACAGAGCTCGGTGTCATCAGCAAACTTGCTGAGGGTGCACTCCATCCCATTGTCCATGTCATAGAATCATAGAATCATAGAATCATAGAATGATTAGGGTTGGAAGGGACCTTAAAGATCATCAAGTTCCAACCCCCCTGCCATGGGCAGGGAGACCCTCCACTAGACCAGGTTGCTCAAAGCCTCATCCAGCCTGGCCTTGAACACCTCCAGGGATGGGGCATCCACTACTTCCCTGGGCAACCTGTTCCAGTGTCTTACCACCCTCATAGTGAAAATTTTCTTCCTAATGTCTAACCTAAATTTACCCTCTTTTAGCTTATACCCATTACCCCTTGTCCTCTCACTACACTCCCTGGTAAAGAGTGCCTCCCCATCTCTCCTGTAGGCCCCCTTCAGGTACTGGAAGGCTGCTATCAAGTCCCCTCGGAGCCTTCTCTTCTCCAGGCTGAACAACCCCAACTCTCTCAGCCTGTCCTCATAGGGGAGGTGCTCCAGCCCTCTGATTAATTTTGTGGTTCTCCTCTGGACTCTCTCCAACAGGTCCATGTCTTTTTTATGTTGGGGGCCCCACATCTGAACACAGTACTCAAGGTGGGGTCTCACGAGAGCAGAGTAGAGGGGGAGGATCACCTCCTTTGACCTGCTGCTAATGCTTCTTTTGATGCAGCCCAGCACATGGTTGGCTTTCTGGGCTGCAAGCGCACACTGCCAGCTCATGTTGAGCTTCTCATCCACCAATACCCCCAAGTCCTTCTCCTCAGAGCTGCTCTCTAACCACTCTCCGCCCAGCCTGTATTTGTGCTTGGGATTGCCTCGAC
>WKFP01014731.1:1338555-1365515 GCA_011057875.1 Pterocles orientalis | reverse complement strand
AAAAAAAAAAAAAAAAAAAAAAAAAAAAAGAGGAAAGACCGAAAATGTCTCTTACTTCGCTTATACTTGTTTGGGGTTTTTACCTGGCATAACAACTTAATAGCGTCAAGTCATGGAGAAAAAAAAATAAATTCTCTTTACTCAAAAGTCCCTGAGTCACAGATTGCAACAAGATGATAATTACACTCAGTAAATTCAATTTACAGCATTTATTAAGGTGTGATTTCATGCTGAAGGTTAGCTGAATAGAATGTTCCTGTGGTGGTTGGACCCTGTCTGGATGCTAGGTGCCCACCAAAGCCCCTCTATCACTCCTCTCCTCAACTGGACAAGGAAAAGAAAATGTAATGAAAGGCTCATGGATCAAGGTAAGGGCAGGGAGATCACTCAGCAATTACCATCACAGGCAAAACAGACCTGACTTGGGGAAATCTGTTTAATTTATTGCCAATCAGATCAGAGTCAGGTAGTGAGAAATAAAACCAAATCTTAAAAACCCCTTCCCCCACCCCACTTAATTCCTGATTTTTCTACCTCCTCCCACCCAGTGGTGCAGGGGGATGGGGAATGGGGGTTTGTGGTCAGTTCATCACATGTTGTCTCTGCTACTCCTTCCTCACAATGGGGAGGGCTCCTCACACTCTTCCCCTGCTCCAGCATGGGGTCCCTCCCATGGGAGACAGTCCTCCACAAACTTCTCCAATGTCAGTCCTTCTCACAGGCTGCAGTTCTTACAAACTGTTCCAGCATGAGTCCCTTCCACAGGGTGCAGTCCTTCAGGCACAGACTGCTCCAGTGTGGGTCCCCCACGGGGTTACAGGTCCTGCCAGCAAACCTGCTCCAGCCTGGGCTCCTCTCTCCATGAGGCCACAGGTCCTGTCAGGAACCTGCTCCAGCACGGGCTTTCCACTGGGTCACAGCCTCCTTCAGGCATCCCTGTGCTCCAGCTTGGGCTCCTCCCTGGGTTGCAGGTGTATCTCTGCTCCCCCGTTACCTCCATGGCTGCAGGGGCACAGCTGCCTCACCATGGGCTGCACCAGGGGCTGCAGGGGAACCTCTGCTCCGGCACCTGGAGCACCTCCTCCCCTCCTTCTGCACTGGCATCTGTGTCTGCAGAGCTGTTTCTCTCACATATTCTCACTCATCTCTCTGTCTTTAGTTTCTGTTGCACAGGTTTCCCTCCCCCCCCCCCCACCTTCTTAAATGTGTTATCACAGAGGTGTTACTGCCACTGATGATGGGCTCAGCTGCCTTGGAGCTGGCTGACATTGGCTCTATTGGACATAGGGAAAGCTTCCAGCACCTTCTCCCTGCAGCACCCCCACTACCAAAACTTTCCCACAATACCCCAATACAGTTTCCAAATATGAAAGTCAAAACTAACATTTTAGTAAGTGTTGGGTGTCCTTTCCTTCCTCTGTGAGCTTTCCTTGGCTCTCTAAAAGAAAATAAAAAACCCTAATGCATTCATTGCTTATTCCAGCTTTTTCCTCACTCCCCCTTTTGCTCCTGGCATTTCCCTTGCTTCTGTCCTACCTAGCTTTCTCTTTCTTTATCTAACACATCTTATGTGTACTTCCTTTGAAGCAATAATAAAAGCCAGATACAATAGACAAAACAAGAAGTTGTCACGCAAATACACATGTCCCTATAGCAAGATAGAAAGTGGGCTCCAAAAACAGCTTCAAATTGTATTTGACTGAATACAGTGTACCAGCAAACAAATAAGCAGCTGAGAATCACTGCAGTAAGCAAACATCTCTTGGAATAGAATAAGAAAAAACATTACACAAAATACAGGATGTGTTAGTGGCAGATGCTAAACTAAACCCCATGTGAAGTGATTGACAAAGTTAATAAAATTACTTCTTGTGGCCACACTTACTCAAGTTTTTATTTCCCTTTACAAACACCAGTACTATGAACCCTAACTGCATAGGCTTATTGCAGCAATGTGAATAATGCTACCATCTCCCTTTTAGGAATACAAAACTAACAACAAGATTTACAAAACACTTTTAAGAAATGAGGCAGCATTTAGAAAGACTTCTCAAGTTAAGCAGTCTTGTCCACAAATCCAAGCATAAGCCCATAAATACCCAAGTCAGGAAGTACGTACATTTTTAACAGTTACATTTCCTGAGTGCCTTTGCACTCATACAGAATTGCATTGACTGCTCTGGATCACTTAGTGTCTACCTTTAGCTGAAGAGGAGAAGGTGTACTCACATTTACAGAACAAACTCCACACAAGTATAGCAATGATGCCAAGTTTCATTTAGATTCATTGTCACAAGAACCAACAGTAGTGCTGTCCCTTCTTTATATCATGCTAATGGATAAAGAATTTTCATGAAACATGGGAATGATGGCCTTAATACTTTTTGCCGAGAGGTTTCAGTCTAGCAGAATGTCTCATACCCAGGCTATAGGATATACTATAAGAGGAGCTTTCAAGTATTGTTGAATTTTATATTATACAAAATAACAACTTTATTTAGCCAGTAACAGCAGGATATAGAACAAGCAACACCTAGCAAAGCACTTACAGCAATGGAGATCTGTTTTCTAAACCCTACTCTAAGGTCTATGTGGTAAGCAATGTGAAATATTTGGTAAAACAACTGGACTCGGGCATGGAGTAGAATTTATACCTACTCTATATTCCTCTGAGCTTTCATAAGAACCAGCAAAAAATCTCAAAAATGAAAAAAAAAATTGTTTGCCTATGCAAGCAGTACCAGCTGTCTACCTTTTAAATACCTTTTCTGAAAATGCTTTAGTGTAAAAAATATACCAAATAAAAATTAAATTTAAAATTCTATTGCCAGGTACTTGCATATAATTTTACTTCCAGACTTTCACAACTCAGTGAAGTGTCTTTCCTATGCTGGCTCAGTGAGTTACAAAATTATTTTCTTTGATACCAGACTTTGACAACCAAAGAGCTGTTGTCATAAAAGGCAGCAATACAGCCACAGCAGACATCCCCCCTTTAATAGCCACTCCACATCTCGCACATAAGGTTTGGTTAAGTGGCACCAAATTTTTGACAAATTATTATTATTATTATTGTTATTATTAAACATGACATACAGATTTCAAATTACTTCCAGAAATGTGAATGCACACTGGCTACTATCAAGGTGAATTGTGCTTGACCAAGGTAATTGCCTTTCACAATAAAATCACTACCTTTGTAGAGGAACAGGAATGCAGTGACATCATTTGCTTTAACTTTAACAAGGTATTCAACATGGACTGTCATAGCATCGTTTGAAGCTATCCCTGTTTTAAGCAGGAGATTGGACTAATGACCTCCAGAGGCCTCTTCCTACTTTAATCTTTTTATGAATCTACTGTAGCAAACAAAAGTATATTTGCATTTTACGCAAATGCAAATTTAAACTACATGATACCACATACATTTACATACTTCAGCTCTTACTTAAATACAAAAGGGAAATCTTAACTGTACATCCAAGATTCCTTATAGAAGCACTTTCTATAGTCAACCTCATGGTATTTAATTCTACCTATGAGCCAGGATGACTTTATCCCATAAGTTTAGCAGATGCTAAATACTGACTGCATGTTCTGGAACCTATTGTCATCACATGCTGAGAAAACAAAAATTATCTCGATCTAAGTATTACTTCGTAATTTTAGCACATTACCTTTTCTCTTTACCTGGGTCATCAAAATAACTGTGTAAGTAAAAACACTATTGAAAAGAAAAATAACTTCAACACTTTACGGGTTGACTAGAGATTGTTTTGCATTATTTAGCACTAATTGTAAAAAAGCTTATCATACTTGGTATATTAGTAGATTTCCAACTCCTCATAGCAGACCAAAAAGTGTACAAAGTCATGTAAACACAACAGATCACACAAAAACTTGCACCACAGCTTTAAGAAACACTAGAAAATCCTTATTATTAAAATTTGCAATTACAGAAAATGAACTTGCTGTTACAAAAATCTGTGAAAACACAGCATAATATAATAACATCCACAGTTACCTACATAGATTATTACTTAACTTTCTGTCACCAAATAATGCTTCAAGGCTGAACAAAAAAATCCCATGTATGGCCAATACATGTGATCCTGAAACTTGTGCAAGACGACTTTTTTAACTCTTTATAACCAACTGCCAAAAGGTATCTCTGAATTAGAGGAAATATTTCCATTTGTCAATCTTGAATACATATGTATTAAAACATTGCTCCTGCCCTGACACACACCCACAACACCCCACACCCACCCACACCTCCCCTGGCACCCGGTGGTCAAGGGGGAAGGGAGAATTAGGGCTAGGGGTTGAGGTGTGAAAGGTGGCAGAAAGGCGCTTTATATCTTGTTCCTAGTGCCTCACTAGTCCATTCCTTATTTCCAGCTAAGGAAGTGCTGGGATAATTGAAAGCTATTGCAACACACAGCACTTCCACATTCTACTTTCCAATTTCATCACCTTTCATTTATTTCATAATCAGTCATTACATTGTTGTATGGGTGCCCCTAAAAGATGATGGCGCTGTGGAAGAACATACGGCTCAATACAGACTCAAAAAAAATGAATTTTCTACCGTAATAATTTTTGATTTACTCAATATTTCCCCTCCCAGTCTGATCTGCAATCCTGAAATTTTATATGACTTCTAAATCTACACAACATTTACTACTCTCCCAAATTCAAGTCATGAATTCTAAGTTGACTTTTTTTACAAGGTATTTCTACCTAAAGTATTACAGAATTTCAATATTCTTTTTCTGTCTTTCTTTTTCTAAGTAAAGAATATAAAGCTTTTGGGTCAGTCTGTTTGAGCTTTCTATTTGAAATGAGAGGTGGAGCCAAGGGGAAGTATCAGAGAATTATTCTCTCTAGCTATACCCCAAAACCTTACTGAGAGGTTATTCTTCACTTCTCTCAAAGATCTGTGGCAGTTGCAAGCACACACTTTGCTCAGTCTGATACAGATATTTCAGCTTTCAGAAAGAAACAACACACTCTCAGTAATGAAAAAAACCAGCAAACAATATGAGGAAACATTTACTATGAAAGTAAGGACCCAGTTCAGCATAAAGAGTTTATGCAAATCACCATATGTCAGGCAAAGCTAAGTTGGCTTCAGCTAATAATATTTCATTGTACTCCACTTGTCTAGCTCATAAAGTCAACAAGCCCATCTGATCCCAACATTATAAGTTATGCGATGCAAAATGAACTGCAGGTTTCAAAGTTCTTGGTAGGCGAGACTATAAGCAGAATCAATCCAGACTAGCATTCTCACTGGCTCATTATTCTTTTCAATTTCCTGTAACATACTTGTTACCACAGCATCAATTACCTTAGTTGCAAACTTCACAAATTGCATAATCTAATAACATAGTATTTTAGCTAATAATATATAATACAGTTAAATTTACAGAGCCACTACCATGTTTATTAATAGAAGTAAATCAATGTAAAATGCTACTTAAATCAAATGAGCAATAAAAACTTATAACTGATTTGTAGCACAAACTCAACATCCAACAATACATGCTGGACAAGAAAATACAAGATACTTCACTAAAAAAAAAAAAAAAAAAGGAAATTCCTTAGTTTGGTATAATAAGGATATTCTTCATGGCAAATAGATCAGGCAATTAGAATACAAAGGGTCTGTGAAGCTCTCCCTACACACTGTGTTCACATAATGCTGTCAGTGGTGAAGGCAAAAACCTCAGTGAGATCTCATACGAGTCACAGCTTTAAATACAATTATTGTTTATCGAAGTCAATCAAAACACATTTCTCTTCTAGTGACATCAGACATTAAGGACATAGAGTCACCCCACAGACAATATCGCAATGCACAGATGGAAGAAAAGTGGTAACTGCCCATTAGGCATGGAAACATTCAAGTGTTACAGCTGTTACTTCTATTTCAGATAACAAAATTTTGGGGGAAAAATTTTCGCTCTGTCAATGAGAAGCAAAAAATTGGCATGATATCAGATTTTTATTAGAAGCTTCTAAAGTTATACACTGTGAGTGTTAGAATTTGGGCTGCTGTAATTTAAAGAACACGTCTTTGTACAAAGCACACAATGTGTTAAAATGTACTGTTAAATTTTAACATGATTTGACATAAATCTTACAGAGAAAAGTAGTGAAACCGACAGCAAAGTCAGTCTGAACAAATCCTGACACACTCACTGTCTGAGGGGTTTTTTTTTTAAATTACCTCCCTGTTATACTGCAAACAATAGAGAAGTCAGGAGAGCTTTAAATCATTTTAGCATAGTCTCTCCATGCACAATATTAAATATATTCAAATGTTCTCTTTTCTACCCTCAGAAATCACTGTGTTTCTGACAGACGGTTCTCTTCTTAAATGTCTCTAATAATGAAGACTTCATGCTTCTCCTATACCATCTATTTCAATGGTATTTTTGCCATTATAAGGTTTTTAATTATATGTAATCCAAGTCTTTCTCGCTATAAAGTGAGAAATAATTTAATTCTCGCCCTACTTGTCATGAATCTGGACAACAGATTATTCTCCCCTTTTTCAGGAGCTTATCATGCCAAATTAAGATTTTTCCTTTATTCCATCTTCTATTCTTTCAACTTTAAAGCCACACTTAGCCAAACATTCTCTCATATTTCATGTGTACTTTTTTTAAACAGATATGTTGCTCTTTTGGGGAAATTCTTCATGATTTTCTCTAAGTATAATGACCAAAACATTGAAAAAGCTTTACTGAAGCTGAATAGACATGAAAAATTGTCTCCCAAACTCTATACAAAAAGACAGAATACTTCAGGCTGGAGGACCATCAGGACATCTTTGTCCAACCGTCAGTTCAGAGCAGGGTAAGCTACAAGGTCAGACCAGCATTCTCGGGACTTTATCCAGTCCAGTCTTGAGTATTTCCAAGAATGGAGACTAAATGGCCTCTGTGGGAAATCTGTTCCACAGTTTGACTGTCCTCAAAGTTAACAAGTTTTTCCTTATATCCTGTCTGAACCCCACTTATTTCAGTTTCTGCCTGTTGCCTTTCATTCTCCCCCATGCATGTCTGTGAATCTAGTTTTCCACCCATCCAGAGTGTAATGTTCAAGGCTAACAGTGTTGAAAACCTCATTAAAGCCAAAGTAAATAACATCCATTGCTTTCCCCATGTTCACAAATCCAGCCATGTAACCACAGAAAGCAATCAGGTTGGTCATGCATTAATTCCTCTTGGTAAATCCATGGTGACTGTTCCAAATCACTACCTTCTCTTTCACAGGCCCAGATGTGGGCTTTAGGAGGATTTAATGATTCCCCCAGATGCTAACGTGTGGTGTCCACATATTAGTTCCCTGTATTGTCTTTTTTGAAGCTGTGTGCAAAATTTGCCTTTCTCCATTCATCATATCATGTCCCAGATTTTGCACCCTCCATCCTGACTGATTTTACAGAGTCAGCCTCAGTTTGTAATCCCTCCCCTCCCTCATTGCCCTGAGTAGTTACCTAAGCAGTTGTCCCTCAGTTTGTATTTTGCCTCTGATGATTTCTGCACAATGATGTTTTATTTGTACAACTTTTACCACACCTTTTGATAATTACTCCTCCATTTTTCAATGTTATTTTGAATGCTGAGTCTAGCCTCTAAACACTTAATTCTTATCAGATTTGTATATGGCAAATTTATCTACAAAATTGATAAGCAATATATATCCCTATTTCAGGTTAATGACAATATTGAATAAAGACATGATGTAAGCCATTTTGTCATTACACAGAACAGTTCTGCAACCACCTTTGTGCTTTCTCTTTGTTGATTCACCTAGATCAAATGCAGATTAAAATACTATGTGAAACAATACCAAAATCCTTTCCTAATCAGGATTTATGACACCTATTTTTTCTCCTCTATCCATAAGATTAAATGATTAAAGAGCTTTAACATAATTTATTCATAATCTGTGCATTTCTACCATGCAATTTTTTAGCTCTCATTTTTAATTTTTAGAACTCAAAATGTTTTAAGTTAGGCCACTCATCAGCAAACTAGAAGCATTATGCATTAATATTACAAGTATGTAATAGATGACATTGATTCCATCTGTATCTTCTACAACAGCAGTCTTAACATATAAAGATTTTTGGGGTGGTCAGGTGAATAACGGATATAAGAAAGGAACTGAAGATTTTTTATTTTGTTTTACATCATTACTGAATTTAGATTGCTGGATTTTGACATGGTCATTGTCAAACAAATTCAATAGGCCTATGCTGTGAAAGAAGCTAACTGAACAATCTTTTTGAGATACAGTTGGCAGCATCATGTCCCAAGATGGGCAGCCAAAAAAAGACACAGTAATTACTTAAAGTAACTTGTCTATAAAACTTAGTTCAATTTTGCCTTTTGTTTAATTTAAGCAAAATATACTTGATATTAAAAAGAATAACATTTAGAGTCATTCTATTATATAATTAAATATTTTAATCTAAAAAAAAAATCTGCAACGGTGTAAGGCAACTCAACTACACTCTGGCTGGATTTTCATATTCAAATGCACTATTTTATGTTTTACTTCAGCTAAACCTCAGGCTTACATCAGAAAAACACATTTCCCCCAGGTGTAGTGAAAGTAAAAAAATCCTACTCTGTTGCCATTGACTTTTCGTCAACATTGACCAAAATTCCTTGACGTTAGGAATAGGTCATGCATAGTGTATTAAATGGTTATAGTCTCCATGTGCTTAATTTCATAGAACTGTAGAATGGTTAGAGCTGGAAAGGACTTTAAAGATCATCCAGTTCCAACCCCCCTGCCATGGGCAGGGACACCTCCCACTAGACCAGGTTGTTCAAAGCCTCATCCAGCCTGGCCTTGAACACCTCCAGGGATGGGGCATCCACAACTTCCCTGGGCAACCCGTTCCAGTGTCTCACTACCCTCACAGTAAAGAATTTCTTCACAATATCTAGTCTAAATCTACTCTCTTCCAATTAAAATCCATTACCCCTCGTCCTGTCACTGCATGCCCTTGTAAAAAGCCCCTCCCCATCTCTCCTGTAGGCCCCCTTTAGGTACGGGAAGGCCTCTACAAGTTTTCCCTGAAGCCTTCTCTTCTCCAGGCTGAACAACCCCTACTCTCTCAGCCTGTCCTCATATGGGAGGTACTCCAGCTCTCTCCTCATCTTCGTGGCCCTCCTCTGGACCTGGTCTAGCAGCTTGACATTCTTCTTGCATTGGGGGTCCCAGAACCGGACTCAGTACGCCAGGTGGGGTCTCACGAGAGCAGAGTAGAGGGGCAGAATCACCTCCCTCAACCTGCTGGCCACGCTCCTCTTGATACAGCCCAGGACATGGTTGGCCTTCTGGGCCACGATCACATACTGCCGGCCCGTGTTCAGTGTTTCATCTACCGATACCAACTAGTCCTTCTCTTCAGGGCTGCTCTCAATCCGTTCTCCACCCAGCCTGCATTTGTGCTTGGGATTGCCTCAACCCATGTGCAGGACCTTGCACTTGGCTTTGTTGAATTTAGTGAGGTTGGCATGGGCCCACCTGTCAAGTCTGTCCAGGTCCCTCTGGATGGCATCCCTTCCCTCCAGCGTGTCCACCACACCACACAGCTTGGTGCCACTGGCAAACTTGCTGAGGGTGCACTCCATCCCACTGTCCATGTCTCCAACAAAGATGTTAAATATCACCGGTCCCAATACCGATCCCTGAGGAATGCCACTCGTCACTGATCTCCATTCAGATATTGAGTCACTGACTGCAACTCCGAGTGCGACTATCCAGCCAGTTTCCAAGGCAGACAGATAAATTCAAGGCTTTACAGTGCTTATTTAGTGGACCGAACACACACCATGTTTTTTCATTATTAGGTTATTCTTTAATCACAGTGAGTATTTGAGTCACATATTCATCATATGTGAAAATGCAACTGAAGTCAAACAAAGCAAAGGGTTGTTGTGCCTATTAAGCAAAGTTTTCAAACATATTCACAAATATTAACCTTAAAAATAGAGCAGGGCTTAGAAACAAACAATATTGTTTGTCTTAGAAACAGACATTGGGTTCAGCCAAGAATCAATCTGTTTTATTCATTCTTTTGCAGGAAGTGTTAAGTATTCCCTTAATAGTAAGAATTCATTTAAAATCAGTTTTAACATTTTTTTTTTGTCTCTTCTCAGAAGGTAGGTGCTACTGTTAATTGAGAGAAGCTTTTTAGAAAAGTTGACAACCTTTATCCCTGAGCAAAGATTACATGCACAGTATGTTGTAATCCTTGGTTTTACAATATTGCTTTACGAGGTTAAGAAGATGAATGTTCATTGCTTTAATCCTTACCATGATTTATGAGGCTCTGGGTATCCTTTCCCCAGAACATCTACAACTGTGTGGTTGTTCTGCCTCCTGCTTAAATTACAGAGACAACTGCAAAGTAAATTATAGATTGTTGTCCCATGACCAAGCTGCCTCTTCATCTCTCCTGTAGTATTTATTTGATAACAACAAAAGGGTTTTTTCCCTTGTTTATCACTCTTGCTTTGCCAGACTGCATGATTTTATGACAACCTGGATTACTGCCTGCCATGCACACTTTCAAACAACATGTTCAGCTGTAAAAACTCATAGTGAAAAAGAGGGGAAGGAATGGGCTGTGAGGGACAGAACAGACAGCTATATAATGTTTGCTTTGTGCATTAAGCTCTTCAAAGTTCTCAAATCTAGAGCTTATTTTCCTCATCTTAACAGAAATTTATGTAGCTAAAACAAACATTTGAATACTTAAACCCATTCTGAATGGGGTGAATATATAACTTTTTGTTGTCCTAACAGCATATCAATAATCATGTAGTAGAGAGGTGATTTCCACATCACTACTAATATGCACATATACCAATATAAACATACCAAACCCATATAGGCTCATCTAACCCATATGAAAAGCTGAGCTACTATGCACTATAGATGTACGTTTGTGCATCTAAAATGGTGTAATTTGTGGAGCTTATACCATAATGCTGAGAATTAGAACACTTACCCTGTTTAAAATTTTACTCCAGATTTTATGTGCCTAATTTTATAATCTTGTGCTTTAAAACTTTGTTTCATAACATATGCTGTGAGAATATAAACTCATTATGAATATCAAGTTGCAGTGTAAGGTAACTGATCCAAGATTTCAATTTTCCAGGAAAAAACCACCAGCCAGCCAAGTTTTCTCAAAGTACAGATGCAGCTACCTGTTTGTGCTCTCAGTCTCCTCTCTATCCCGTTCATCCTCTGTGTTTGTCTACCTTTGTGGACCTTTGAGTCATTGTTCCCACCACAACGAAGCATGCCAAGGTCCATCTTTGTCCACACACGGGTGTTCTCAGGAGTCATTCTACTAAGTGCTGAACTCATCAGGTTTCAGAAAAAAAAATATTAATAAAATCATTCCACATTACTTGGTCCCGATTATTCCACTCATTACAATTTCAAACTGTCTACCTAAATGCCCTGAAAAAAATACGCAATTTCAGTTACAGACAAGATGTCAAAAAAAATAACATTTTAAAGGGAAAGTGCATGACTATATCACCCAAAAACCATTTTACAAAGCAGAAGTAATAGCTGCATCCCAAACTCTTTTGGCATAATTCCAGTAAGCCTAGTCAAGATAATACATGCTGATAGTGTTGATATTGGTTAAGCTCTTTTTATACATTTGGCAGAATCACTGAGATATAATCCAAATTTCCTAATTCCTTTTTTACTATGTCAGAAGCCCAGAGTTCAGTAAGAGAAGATACGTAACAGAAAATTGTATTGTGGTATTTGTCCCAAAGAACAACCAGTAAAGCCAGGTCTGAGCAAAAAAACTAGGATCCAGACTCTTCCAACTTTTTATCTTAAGCTTTCATCAGAATTTTATGGAAAAAATACATCTTGAATTTTCAAGTATTTACATAAGATATACCACACAATTACCAAAATGCAGCCACATGTAAGAAAGCTTGTCTTTAGTATCAGCCGCACAACTGCACTGGGCAGCATAGAAGTACATTATCCACTGAAATCAAGGATTGCCTAACATGGAATCTGGGCAGAGCAATGACTTACTATAAAGAAAATACCAAAAACTTTTTAATAAAATCAAAGCCTGTATATACTGTGCTTATTTCCCACTGAAATTACAGCACAACCAGCTTTAAACTACACTCCACAGTTTTTTGCCTTTTCTGTATAACTCAAGAGGACAAACAACATCCAGACCTTCCTCACTCTGTATCTGCCTGCAAACGAGTTTATAGCAAGCATTCAACAAAGCTGTGATACATGGATCATTACTGATTTCAATCATTCTGTGTCACCTGTACTTTTCTCCAGTGTACAATGCTTCATAGATCAAATTGACAAAAAAAAACCCCAAAAAATCACAAAATAAACAAACAAAAACACTAAACATTTGCCATCTTCTAGTGACTGTGTTTCAAGCTCATTTAGGTTTTTACCTCAAAATATATTCTATCTGAATTCGAAGTTATAAAATGCCTCTGTTTTTTTCTTTTGTCATCCGCAGCATTAGATTCTTGACAAGAATATAGTAAAACCAGTTTACAGCAGATTCCATAAGCAGCAATTGAAATAGACAGACATATTAATAAACATGAAGAAACTTAAGACATTTTTTTTTTTCCCCGTGAAAGAGATTCTGCTAAGGTACGCATTTGAAAAGAGACACCATTTGACAAAAACAACACCCTGCAATTACAAGAAGAAAAGCATTGGAAAAGTAAAGCTCAGAAAGAGAAAATTAGTTTCTGTTCTTTAAGAAGGACGAAACAGACTGTAAAGGCACTCTTATTTTCTCCAATCTATTTGTAAATTGAAATAGCCTTGAAAAGGTAACATGCAACATCGACCTTTGTAAGTAGTCACTTGGTCAGTAGTAGCACAATCCGGATCGCATCAAGAATTTCTGTTGAGATATGCAGCAAAGATACTAGCTTCCTGGATTTCTCCAGCTCAGTTTCATGGGCCTAAAACTAATTTGTGTTTAATACATAAATAACAAAATAGAAAAATATATGAGTGAAAGGTGAGAACTGAAGGTTTAATTGCAATCATTACAATTTTCTTGGAGATGATAGAGACATCTACAGAGTTTTTTAAAAGTCTACCTGTGAATATGACGCCACATCTTCCAAGATCTCACGGAAGTGAAGTTCAGACCTTAGCTGGCCTCATTCACCACAATCCTCAACTGATTGGGTCACTATAGTCTGTAAAAACATACAAAAGTTAAATGGTCATGGCCAACAGCTGTTTTCCAAAACTGAAAAAGTTAACAGCAAAAAACCCAGGGAGTGTTATTAAGGAACTCAATTTATAAAAAAAGAAAGAAAAAAAAAAAACCCACCACACAGCACTTTTTCTGTGCCTCATGTGTGACTATGGCAAGGTGAGGACCAAAATATAATACCCCTGGAAGCAGATGGACCCCACCAAGCAAACATTTGAATTAAACTGCTCACGTTCCTTACAGCTGTCTAAAGCTTGGGGGATTTTTACTGCCAGTAGGAATTACTGCAGTACATCATATTATGGCTCTGATTTGTATGCATTGCCTTGGCTGGGTTTCCTTTTTGTCAGCTATCATTCATCACAGCATGAAAATAAACATACAAAGATTTCTTCAAAAAGGATGGAGGAGTGATAACATGAGCAAGAGATATTGCATATTTTTTGTTCTTTTTACAATGATTTTGCAGCCAATTTTGTCACTACCATAATAGTATAAATCAGTATCATATATAGCAGGATGGTAATTTTTCTCCTAAGCATAAAGTCTATAACTCACAGAAGCACCTTCCATAACCAGCCCATCCTGAGCTGGTGCTTATTACAGCTTTGAGACACACCCTTATTTGATCCTTGATCTAATGCTTAGATCATTAGGAAAACAAAAGCAAACAAACAATGCTAGCAAGGGTTTTCTATTACTTCAAGATGACTAAAACCTGGAGGGTTCCTTGGTGCTTTTATATTTTGTTCATTTCTTTGTATATTGGAATTTCTGACTGCAGATGGACAGAGACATGAACAGGAGAGAATAGAAAAAGGAAATTAAAAAAACAAGGGAGTTCAAATCTAAGGCTGAAGGGATATTAAAAGAGAGATGGCATCCAGATATAAAATTATAAGAACAGAGAAAACTCAAGGGAAGACAAACAGCTAAACTTGCAAGTATCTATTTACATTCTTTCACACCCCAGGCAGTGCTCTTTTCCAAGATAAGGGGCTACTAAAGAGAAACATAATACTCACTCTGTGCCCCAACATTACATTGTATTACATTAAGGCTTTTAGAAATCTACAAACACCGAAGTTGCCGATGAATTATGCACGTAAAAGGTGAATAAGCCATTTATCTAGGCATTAATAACCCAAGTGTCCATACTTCAAGTAAACATTAAAACAAGAGCTAAGAGTATACTACCACATAAATTCCATATTTATAAACACATAACCTGTTTTACAGTATTTCCACTCCCCCACTTCCACTGGGTTAATAAACAAACACTTTCAGTACCTTAGAAAGCTACAATATCTTATTTGGAAGGAAAAAAACAAAACACAGCATTTCCTTTAACTTCAACAGAAGGAGTATTTATTTAATAATTATTTGTATCTAACTTTAAAATTATTACTACTATTCAACCAAAAATTTGTTATGCCCAAGTCATTTGATACACTGACAACAAATTTACTCTAGGAGTGATTTAATCCAATTCCAATAGCTCATACTATTCAAATACTCAGACCAGATGGACATGGTGATCTCTCCTACCCTTTAAATCCATCATATCTGTGAGGGAGGCAGCACCAGAACCAAACCTACCCACTTACCAGGAGAATTCCTTTTGACTTTCTTGGTAAAGCAAACAGGAGTTCAATCACAGGCTTTACTCCAACCTTTCCAAATCAACCACATTCACTTTTCTTTTTAAGAATTTCCTTGTGGCCCTTATATGAAAAAAAAAGAGTATATCTACTGAAAAACAAACTAAAATAAAAAAACCAACCAAACAAACACACCAAAAAAAACCCCCCACAAAACCAAAAACAGTCCAAGGAGAGAAGAATCCTAACACTGTACAAGCTTTTTGTGTCTCAAAACCTGCTTTCTAATAGCAAATAAAAAATCCAAAACAAAACTAACTGTTCTTTTAATCAGTGTTAGTTCTTTCTGTTATTTAATTTGATTTGATAGCAACAATATTAACTTCACGGATCGATAACACTTTATATCAGTTAAAAACAGCGGCTGAAACCTGAAACTAGAACTACAGACATTGCAGGAGTCCGAAATCTGCTGATGCAGAAATGGATTAGGAAGTTTGGAAACCCAAGGAAAAAAAAAAGAAAATCTAGCTTTTTGGTGTTAGCACTACAAGTTCCGGTTTGCAAAAATATTGTTAATATGTGGTGCACAACCCTAGTTATTTGTTGCTTTGTACCCCTTACCAAAAGCATTGGTAACATGAAAGAGAACACAGAATCATTAAGGTTGGAGAAGACCTTGAGGATCATCAAGTCCAACCATCAACCCACACCTAACTCACTAAACCATGGCCCCAAGCACCACATCTACACATTTCTTGAACACCTCCAGGGTTGGTGACTCCACCACTTCCCTGGCCAGCCTGTTCCAATGCCTGATCACTCTTTCAGTGAAGAAAATTTTTCTAATACCCAGCCTAAATCTCGCCTGGTGTAACCTGAGGACATTATCTCTTGTCCTATCACTTGTTACTTTAGAGAAGAGGCCAGCACCCACCTCACTACAACCTCCTTTCAGGTAGTTGTAGAGTGACGAGGTCTCCTCTCAGCCTCCTCTTCTCTAGACTAAACAACCCCAGCTCCCTCAGACTGTCCTCATAAGACCTGTGCTCCACACCCTTCACCAGCTTCGTCGCCCTTCTCTGGACCTGCTCCAGCACCTCAATGTCCTTCTTGTGGTGAGGGGCCCAAAACTGAACACAGGATTGAAGGAGCAGCCTTACCAGTGCCAAATACAGGGGCACAATCACTTCCCTAGTCCAGCTGGCCACACTATTGCTGATGCAGGCCAGGATGCCATCGGCCTTCTTGGCCACCTGGGCACACTACTGGCTCATGTTCAGCTGGCTGTCGACCAGCACCCCTAGGTCCCTCTCTGCTGGGCAGCTTTCCAGCCACTCTCCCCGAGCCTATACCATTGCAGGGGGTTGTTGTGACCAAAGTGCAGGACGCGGCACTTGGCTTTATTGAACCTCATACAATTGGCCTCAGCCCATTGGTCCAGCCTGTCCAGATCCCTCCGCAAAGCCTCCCTACCCTCAAGGGGATCAACACACCCGCTCAGTTTGGTATCATCAGCAAACTTACTGAGGGAGCACTCAATCCCCTCATCCAGGTCATTGATAAAGATGTTAAACAGGACAGGCCCCAAAACCAGTCCCTGGGGAATACCACTGGTGACCGGCCCCCACCTGGGCTTAACTTAGACTCCTATTACAAATAAGGACCAGAGTGGTTCTAAAAACCTTATCAAGTTTTCCTCAGTGGTATTGATTAAATTTGGAAAATCTTTTCTGCAAATACCCCATTTACTTAGCTAAAGGCAAAGTACAGTGTGAGACCTGCTATGTTTGGTTTGGATTAATTGTTTAGCCTGAGGAGACTGCCTGGGAACTATGGTGCAATATGAATATGTTGGAATATACTCATGTTCACAGATAAGTTTTTGAACACATTTATAAAGTTAAAGCTTCCAGGACTGTTATAATTCATGAAACTATAGGAAGTACCAAGTGATACAGAACCCGTATATTCGGTGAAATCCCATTCAGTTTGATTTAAAGATTTTTTCCAAAGGAAAATAATTAACTGGCAGTTGTCTATCTTGTTCCTTATTCTCTTATAGTTTTGTATGCGGACTGACTTTCATGGCACTTTTCTGTGTCCCCTTGTCCCCTGCCATGGGGGATGTGGATCACCAGTGTGGATGAAGGTGACTGTTCCCATTTTAGACACATTGTGAAGCTAGCATCTGGGCCTGCTTTTCTTTTCACATTCCCATTACACCAACATTTACTCTTTATGAACAAAAGGGTTTCACTCAAGATACAAATTTGGGCCTGTCACACATATGCAAGGTCATTTATAAAGAACTTGATCATAGATTGAAAGGCTTTTCTATCCCTCACTTCTCCCATACTTTTCAATATTATAATTTTTACATTTTACTACACTAGGGTGTTTACAGAAACTTGGCAAACACACACTGGAAAAACAAGAATGTCATATCATTTTTAACCTCTCTTCAAAACCATAATAACCAGTTTTGTGAAGAACATTTCCATCTGGTCTTATTTGATAAATACACTCTCAAACAGAAATATGCAACAAGGCACAGCTAATAATGCTTTCATGTTTACTCATTCACAAATCAATATTAAAACAAGCAGGACTAACTCCTTTACTGAAGCCTGAGAGAATTCAGAAATAAAGCTTCCATGGACTACAGCACTTCAGGGTAAGTCTTTGCGTCTATCTCTGTTTTATTTCCTTGTCTGCAGTAGAGGAAGGCTGTTTCCTGTCATTGCTGGCTAGCTAAGGGAAATGCACCAGTTACACAAAAACAGCCAGCAGCGTAGGTCATAGAATGATCACATTTGTTCACCTTTTTAGCCCTTTTTATATTACAAAGTCACATCTGAAAGGATTCAAAAAGACCCTATACAAATACAATGGGTTCCTAAAGCAGCTTTTTCTCCATGGAGAAAACAATGAAGCAACCTCTGAATCAGTGTCTTTTCAGTGTGAGAAAACTTCTAATAACATGAGCATTTCTTGAGTTTCAAATGGTTCAATGATATTTTTATTCTCTCCTGTGTTTTGTCTACCACAGAAACAAAAAGTATGCAAAAAAACCCCCACCACCCTACTAGTGAACACTCCTAGCCGGACCAGCTGTATGGTAAAATGAGACAGAGATTGTACTTTAAATACTGGAGATTTTTTGGGGGGTTCAGATGGGGCAAGGTGGGTTTTTTTTCAAGAAAAAGAACCTTATATCTTACAGTGACAATACATATCAGACAGTCAAACTCTAAATTTAAACCTATTTAAAAGAAGGCAGTGAAATAGGCAAGAATAGATGAAACATTATTAATTTAAGCATAAACTGTATAAAGGACACAGTAATACTAGCATACTGAAGCAACAGAACATCCTCCTGGTTTTCAGGCTCACAGAATAGATTGAAAAAACAAACAAAAAAAAGTCTTGAAGCATGCCTGTGTGAACAACAGACACACATTCTTCACAGGTGAAAAGAATGAAAGGAAATGGATAGTGAAGGAGATGGTAAATGCAACCAGGTTTTATCCAGAAGAGGAGGACAAATGTAATCTTCCATCATTTTAATATGACTCTTCGTGGTTCTTGAGACTGTCAGCAAGCTAAATAATTTCTTACAGGATTAAATTATATTGGTTTCAGGTGTCATTAATTATTAACATCAGGACATCCAATTAAGGAAGGAAAAACACAATGTGACATAGACAAGCAGTTGTAAATTTTTAGTATCTCAATTCAGGTATGAATCACCCATTGATTCAAAACAGGTCAAGCAGAATTCCAAGGTCAAACAGATTCATATAAACTACTTGCTTGACAGTTTTCTATGAATTACAAATGGACAAAAAATAAATCTCTATTGACACACATTTTTTTCCTACCGGAAACAGTGAAAACAATCCAATGTATCTAAATGAGAAATATCATTATGAAAGTGCTTAGGCTGGTCTTACATTTTAAACTTTCACTTTTACTAATGTCAATGAGATGTGTCACATGGACAAAGTAGGAATTCAGAGCTTCTAATTCCTTAACAGGAGCCTGACAGTAGCTGTGATGCTTTCAATGTGTCAGTGGAGTGCAGCTTCTCCCCTCCCTCATCTCCCAAAATACGTCTGAGGGTGAGAAAGTGAAGGAGTTTCCCTTTCCTTCCTTATACCCCTGACAATGGGAGTAGCTATTTTTGCAATGAGAGTACCAGTTCACTAGGAACTGGAATGAAAGCAACCACCCATTTCACATGGCAATTGCACTGCTATCAGAGAGTAATGATTTTCAGTCACTACTGACTTGGCTTGAATCTGAACTACTGGCTCAAAGGTCAAAAGCTTTCTAACCAATTATCAATCTTCTGGTCCATCCAGCCCCCTCTATTATCTTGATTTCCTTTTGAAGATTAATGATGTTGCCATAGTTTAATCAAATAAGCCTTTGGCTCTGACATTTACTTCCATCCTACAGCTGCTTCTTCATAGAGATGAGGCAAGAAAGCCATAATAAAATTATTACTATAAATATCACTTACAAATTAAATATTGACTGTTCAAGATCTATTTAGGAATTAAGACAAAGAACTCTGTCACTACACTGAATATTATTTTATGGAGTCTTAAGCACCTGAATTTTGTCTGAATTTTCATACAGGAATTCATGTGGTTTCAAACATCTAGAGCCCAAAACAGCATATAAAACTGTTTAGACTTGCTGATTAGAGATTCAATATTTTTTAAAACATCATTGTAATACATAGAAAGAATCTATAGCTGGCCTCTGAATATCATCTTCTGGACTCCAGCCTCTCTGACTTTATCTCCCTCACCCATAAAGATGTAACGTAGTACGTGGACAAGGATGACAGGATTATCTAGGATCATTCTAGAGTGATTGTGATACTAGCCAGCAGTTTATTGCTATCTCCAGATCCAGAATATCATACATTTCCTTAGATGATTTTTGGTCTTCCTCATCCCCTTTCATGTTGCACGAGAAACAGCAAGTTCCTTTTAAGGTTTTACTAAAAAAAAAAGATTATTTTTAAGATTATTTTTAAAGATATCTATCTTGAATAAATCATCATGGTCTCTCAAAATATTTTTAAGCATTTTGCTTTCTGAATAGCTCACAGAACACTTGTGCTGAATACATTTTTACAGGAACAACAGGGAACTGATGAAGAACTTACTATTCATAAATTCCTCTGTTAAATGATGCCATATGTCTACTTTGTTAACGGCTGTAGGAACATAATTTGTCTAAGAGGAAAAACAAATGGGTATTTCCTCAGTCTCTCACCATTCCCTCTGCACACACCTACTCACACACACTCATAAGTACACATACACATAACTAATTTCTTTCTACTAGTAACTTATTTTTATTACATTCTTTTAAATGTAGCAGATTTATCATTGCTATTTTTTTCTTTCCTTGCCTTTTACTAATTCTAATTGATTTACTTGATAAAAATATTCAAGGTCTAAAAGAAAATTAAAAAAGGAATGTTGCATTTGCTGTTACTCTAACAGTATTTCCACTGAGCACATGGCCTATGGAAAGATTGAATAGCATTAAAAGAAATGTAATATACTGAAGCCATATGTTCTCATTTGATATAGGACATTACTATGCTCTAGCTGATCCATTATTGTAATATAATGGATTCAAGCTGAATTCGTAAGGTGGCTATTATCTAGCACATTTCAAATTCCACACCAAAATTTATTTTCCTGTTAACAGTAGCAAACATCATTTTGAAAACAGGATGCCAGTGTAATTCTGTACCATCTTCAGAACTATTCATTCAAACACTTCAGAAGTTTGAATGAACAAGCAAATAGTCTGCTTCAGTTTCAGTGGGGCCGCTGAAGCCATGATACTGTGTATGCACTCTTATGGAGGAACAAGCTTTCTGAACAGAGGTTAAACACCACCTGTGCAATGGCAATTTTGTGTTGTATTTTGTGAACTTGGGATTTGAGATAATTTTTATTATCACTCTGTAGCTTGAGAAAACCAAAATAGCTTGCCTTCTCCTGAAAACATCTGCCAAACACAGTAGGTTTTTTCAGTGCATTGCATTTCATTTTTATTTCTTGGAAGCCACAGAATTCCTTTGACATTAACAGAGCCCAGGAGCTTTCCCCAACAATGCACTTTAACCCTTACAAGTGTTCCGAAGTGTACGTATGGTCTGTCCACTTACAGGTCCTGGATTAGACTCCAGTTAAGAAAAGTAAGTTAGCAGTACAACGTGCTACATAGCTGTAGCAACGGGTGGTTGTAGAAAACAACAGCCTGGGCTCATTTAAAAAAAAAAAAAAAAATCCTGACAATGTTGATCACAGCTACAGTAAGTCACTGTTGCTATGATACTAAGAAATAGGAGGAACGAGATAGGTATCCAAGTTAAATAATGCAAGTACAATCCTTGAAATTAATCAGATGTAAACTGTTGAGTATGGCTGTTAACTCTTTGTAAGTCTAGGGACAGAATGAGGCTGCGTATAATACAGTGTTGACACAGTGTTCATCATGAAAAATTATCATTCATTGATTTCACATCTTTGACCTATCCTAAAAAAATAAACTTTTCTAGTAGCATGACGGCGTCTATGCAATGGCTTTATGCAATTGCAAATAATACCAGATGTTTTCATTTGTTTATAACATTATGTAACAACTTTTCAAACATGACAATTTCATTTCTCAATAACACATACATATAATTAAATACTTTGGTATTATCTGAACACAAAAAAGCCAGAAAGTTTCTTTTAAAATTTAAAAGTAAAATAAAATCACTGCTCAAAGTATTTGGTTGCGAGTTATGTTTTATAAGTAGCCTAAATTATTTTCTTTCACTTCTGCAGTGAGAGCTGTTCTAGCACCTCTATTAAACATAATGACAGTGTTAATAGTGTCTTACTCTGCCATTACATGCACAGATTTCATGGCTGTGACTGTTCCTGGGGGTGCTAGGCCTCATTTTGGTTTTATAAGGCTTTCCCCAAAAGACACTCCAGCTGAAAATTTTCACGTGGTTGCTTTTGGCAAGTAGAATTTCGAACAGAGTAACATATTTTTGTAAGTTTCTTTCTGGAGATGCTATAACAAAGTCACCAGAAACCAGCTAGTGACTTTCTGGTGTTCTTATCTGGATTTTGATTGCTGAGTTCCTTGGTAATTATATTGTAATATTGACCTCTGGTCAAAAGACGGTTTAACATGGTTTAACAATTCACAGTCTACATATAACTTTTCAAAATTAAACTGTAGTTAAAGCTCAAGTTTTCCAGAGCTACAGATTTGCAAAGGAATCAGTGTACTGCTTGGTTGGAGCAGCTCAGCAAAATCAGGTTTTCCAGCATCATAGTAGCAAAGTATGAAGAAACTGATGTGCTCACCAATCAGAGCACACAAACAATCACAGGCATAAATATCTAATGAGTGTGATTTGTAGGTTGTAAATGATGAAATTTTCTGCTAAAAATTATGACACCATGAATATAAGAAAAGGTACCTCAAAATATTTTACATTTTGACAACTAATACTGGCAATTCTAAAAGTACTGAAATTTCATCATTAAAAAAAAAAAATTACTGATTTTCATAAGTTCAGATCCCACATTCACTAGCAAAAATCTGCTTTATTGAGTATCAGTGATTCACAATATGGTCTGTGATATTCAACTCTTACATGATTTAGGCACTAGCTATTTTATAGATAAGTACTGCAGTAATACTTAAAAACCAGATTCACTATATAATCTCCAGTATTAGCTATCAATATAAGGAAAAACCCAAAGAAACCCTCCCAAAACATCCAATGCCTAAGCAGACTAATAGAAATCAAGCAAAAATAGTACATCCCAAAATCTGCTCATCTTTCAAATCAGTTTCTTTTGTTCTTATTAAATAAACATCCCTAAAAAAATAAAGAAGATAAAATCCTATGCAACTATTCCTACAAGATAATGAGATTTGGATGGCACTGAGCAGTGGCATGAAATGGAACAGCCCAGATGTTCTCTGGAGGATCTGAAAAAGTGGCAGCAGACATCAATTTAACTGTGATGCCAACAACCACAACTACACAGTTGCAGCAGAGAGGCAATAGATACAGCCCTAAAAGCAACCCAAGATTCCTTTTGTCTGCCTGTCTCCTCCAACTACGTCAAAAACATAGTGGCAATGAAGGGCTTTCTGCAGCTTTTCTTCTGTATTAGGTGAATTTCACCCTTTATGACTATTCTGCTTTGAAACATACTAACAAAGATAACAAAATTCCAAGTTGTTTGGTTGACTTTTCTTTGAGACTGAAAAAAAAACCCACGCGTATGTGAATTTTCTGTAAGGCAGAGAAATTATATTTTTTGTTATTTTCCTTACTGCAAATGAAATAGAATTCAAGTGTTCTAATTACAAGCTACTATTATTTACACCAACACAGAAATAACTATGCAGCCAGAAACCATGTTAAACAACAGAAAAGCTGTGCTTAAAATTTTATAGAATATTTTTATCAATCTGAACTATAAAACATCTTATTACTTGCTTCAAATTTACCATTTTAATCTATAAAACTAATGGAGCTTTATATATAATCTATATTTCTATGCTTTATGTTTTCACATGAAATTCCTAAGATGTAAAACCATATAAATGTTCAGAAAAAATTAAGAACAGGTATCCGTATTAACTCCTTCCAGTGAAACAATTTTCCCAGACAATGAGAATAAAAAATACAGTAAAGGTATAGCAGTAGCACAAGACCTTGTTATTGTCAATTCAAGGGCACACCTGGAGATTCAGATGACTGTGAAAAGTCCACAGCTGCAGTAAGTGCTGTGTCCTATTACAATTTCATGACAAGCGTAGTAGCAGTTTTACATAAGAATATACCAACTGCAGACCATGAAAACTTTATGATTCTCTTAAGAACCAAAAACTGGAGAAACGAACTACACATAAGGGAGAAAAATAGAAATTCTGTAGTGGAGGTAATGTTCTTGTTTCTCACCAGTAAGAACAGTCCTTTTATGTCTGCAGCAAGTCACCGAGATGAAAATAATTTAGTTTAATCCAGCTGGAACAGCAGAACAAACAAACAAAGCAAAACACACTCTTTGTGTTTTCCTAGTTCACTGAAGCAAGCATCACTGCCAGTAACAGCATTGTCTGAGACTAGAAAGTCAAACTGAAGTGTTTAATGAGACCCTAGGCATGTTTTGCAGTCCCATTAAAATGTAGCTACTGACCCAAGTTTCCTCTTAGTTCTGAGAGATGCACCCATTAGTGATGCTCACAGCATCCTTGATAGGGGGAGGAGGTGATGGTCCTTTAATGTTTTTATCTTCAGAAATATGGATCTAAGACAGAACAAAGAACTGGAGAATAACCCTATTTCTGATTCCTTTCTCTTCTCTGTGCAATGATCTATTTTGTTCTGTCAAACGAAACCTCTTACCCAGATTGAGAGCAACAGCAATACACCTTTGACACTGAAACTAGAAAATAACTCCATCATTCACTAATGATGGAGAACACATCATGAGCCAGGAACAAATTCATTTTTAGCCAACCTGTGGGTAGGCAATTGCTAATTATCTGGGAACTCTATTTAAGTTTCAACCTGTTATTCTCAGTTAGGAGCTAGGTGTAACCCTAACTTTCACATCAAAGGAAGGCCTAACAGAACACATGTGAACCCTACACCACTTATGCTACAGGTAACCAAATACCTGACCTGCAGGGCAGCAGCTTTGCCTTTGGTGACTTGGAATTCTCAAGTGCTTGACCTGCAGGCTTCTTCTTGATGCCTTCGGGTGATTTCAAAGATAGTAGCTTGTACTTCTTTACTAATAACTTGTATTGCAGAGTGAGCATAAATTCTGTTTTTCTTCAGTTAAGCTACCTCTCAGTCTTTTAATCTTTGTTCTTAGTGTATGAATAAGCAACTGTTGTAATAATCTAACTGCAGAAGATGTTCACACATCCTTCTGCTTCACATGCTAATAGAAAAAGCAACACCTGTTCACTAATTGTATGTGTATTTCAGTATAAACCTCAACACTGGAGATTAACAGGTAGGACAGACACACCAGTGTGACCAAACACTGGTCCTAAGTAGCCAAATTTACATACTCATGTCATCCTGTGTCAGTTGCCCATCAAATCTGCTTATTCTATAGAGCATTCTGTTGATAAACTAAAAGTCCAAAAGCTCCAGATCTTTGCTAAATACAAATTTCAGCCACTCCACAATCAGAAAGAAGAAAATCAGGGGGCTGTATTTAATTTTAAACAAGGTAACTTTGTCTCACTCTTTTCAGTGTATCATCATTTCCTGTTATGAGTAATGGAAGAGATGAAAAGTCACTGATGTCTATGATACATGCTATATGAGATAAGCCTTGGGGACTTGGAGCAGGTCCAGAGGAGAGCCATAAAAATGAACAGAGGGTTTGAGCACCTCCTCTACGAGGACAGGCAGAGAGAGCTGGGGTTGTTCAGCCTGGAGAAGAGAAGGCTCCGAAGAGACCTTATAGCAGCCTTCTAGTACCTGAAAGAGGCCTACAGGAGAGATGAGGAGGGGCTATTTAGAAGGGCATGTAGTGAAAGGATGAGGGGTAATGGATTTAAACTGGAAGAGGGCAGGTTTAGACTAGATATTACGAAGAAATTCTTTACTGCGAGGGTGGTGAGGCACTGGAATCAGGTTGCCCAGGGAAGTTGTGGATGCCCCATCCCTGGAGATGTTCAAGGCCAGGCTGCATGAGGCGTTGAGCAACCTGGTCTAGTGGGAGGTGTCCCAGTCCATGGCAGGGGGGCTGGAACTTGATGATCTTTAAGGTCCTTTCCAACCCAAAACATTCTATGATACTATGATAGAAATAACTACTATCTTTATTTTATCATCACTTGAAAGAATGAAAGCCTACCCTAAAAACCACAAAATTTCTTGAAATTACCTGGAATTTATTTATTTTTATTTTTGGTCCTTTCAGTCTTACATATGGAAGGAATTTTTAGAAGTGCATTACGACATTGCCACAATAAGTTTTTCTTGTCAGTTTTACTAAGCTCAGATTCACTAAGAAAGTGATAGCCCGTGCTTTATCTGGTAGCATACACTAGCAAGGATTTAATTTGGCTACAATAAATCTTTTACATCTAACTCTGATTATTTTTAACCACTTTCTTCTCCTATTTTAGTTCACAGTCAGGATGCTAGTAAAAACCTGAGACTGATTGAAGCCTCCACCATTGTGATGAAGAAAACTGATATACCAGAGAGGCCAGTGAGAGCCGCAACTGGTGGAAGAGGATAGGGCTTCTACCATCCTCCTGTCATACCCGGTCAGAAGCATTCAGGACCTACAAGAAAGATCTCAGTCCCTGGACAGTTTCAGGGGAAATTCCTAGTGTTGGGCACCAGGGAAAAAAAAGAACAAAGACTTCTGCACTCAACAGTCCTGAGCTAACAATGACCTGTGCAGAGACAAGGACACCCTAAATTAATGAAAACTGAAATGAAATGAAACTTTTGTCAGCACACTTGACATGACAATTCTTAAGAGAAATCATTTTATTCATTATTACTTTGAAAAGGTAGTTGGGAAAATTCAGTAAAAAACAAAAATACTTATTACAAAATATTCTGTTTGACAGACATTTCCTCAGAAACAAACAAAACTGGTAAATCAGACTGTCCTACTGATTACTAAACATTTCAACTTCAAAATCCTCTGTTTACATGCAACATACAGCTTGGGTACACATTAGATTAAGGTCGAATGCTGCTATCTGTAAAAATCTGATTGGCATTTCTTAATATTTACATCTTACTACTCAAGTTGCATTTGGCCCTTACCTTGTAAGATGCTATGCAAAAGACCCCCCTCAAAAATCCTGAGTACCCTAGGACTACATTGATACTTTATGACAGTGACTATCCAGGAGAGCTGTGTCTTACAGAAACACACAAACAGAAGGGCTGAAAAATGAACACCCGAAATTTTTCTAACCCCAGTATTAAAAAAAAAAAAAAAAAAAAAAGGAGG
>WKFP01014731.1:1271975-1315678 GCA_011057875.1 Pterocles orientalis | reverse complement strand
CAAGAGGATTAGCTGATGGTTATGTGAAAGAAGGAGATACTCATTTACATTTTCAATGTTTTTTGAATTTATCCAAATGAAGAAAAGCAAGTGAAGTCAGACAGGGGTGTTTTTTTCCCCCATGAAAAGTTAAAATTACAGAAATATCTGGAACATGTAGCAGCATTGGTGGTCCCCTCTAACACTAACCTATTTTCTCTTATTTCTGAGGAATTAGTCAGTGTTGACAAGGATGGCAACTTACAGAGGAAGTTTAAGTTCACGCCTGCTTGTGAACAAGAGAAAGGATCTATCTCCTACACATTCATACAAACTGCCAACTGCAGCTGTTTGCCTGACTCTTCATTTCTAGACCTCCTACCTCACCTTGCAGTAAGTCAGACTTCCTGTTCACATGTATTCATATGCAGCAGTTAAACAGAAGAGTGAGATGTTGCGGGTTTTTTTTTGTACAAAGATGCTTGATATTACCATCACTCAATATAAATATTAGAAGAAATTTAAAATTGCTTGATTCAATGAGAGCCTGAGTGTCTCCCTGAGCCTAAGCACAGGCTACTCCAGCTAGCTGGACTGAAAAGTAGGTGAAACTCAGCCCAATGAGGGTACAGCTCATTTTCTGGAACAAAAGAGAACAAGTGCAATATTGAGGCATGTGGGCAAGCAACTGAGCCCTGAGGTGAGGTTAAGATAACTGAAGGGGGCAAGGGAAGCTCCTGAACATCACATGAGAATCTGCTGGACACAAGAGAGGCCAGAGCAAAAAATTAATAAAAAATACACACAGCATCATGAGGAATGGCTAGGTTTCACAAACGGTTCAAGGGGGAGTTATGGGAGAAACAGGCACACTTCATGCATAGCTGAACAGGGAGCACTGGAGATCTTTTCAGCAGCAGAGCCTTGCTAAGCCAACAGAACTTCGGTAAACACCTCAAGACTGACGAGTCTGAGATTACTTTACATAACACCAGAAATACCAACATAGAGAATGGATGTAGCAACACTAAAGGGGAAAAAAGGAAAAAAAATCGGGGGCAAGTTGTTTATCTGTGAGGAGACAAGGATGAAAAACGAAGGGGTCAAGGTGGATCAGAAGTAGGCACAGCAAAATGGAGAGAAAGGGGGGCGAAAGCAGCTAGTTGTATGCAAGCAGGTGTAAGCCTGGCATCTGGCCACAGCACTTCATCCTATCTTATTAAACTCTATTCCAAACACTTGTTCTTCACAAATGTGGCATCTATTCTGTGTGAGCATGGGCATGTGTGACAGTAGCAAATTTCAAGCTTGACTAGACAGAAGAAAATGAAGACTGGAGAGATTATAGGTCTGCAACTGGATACAGGCGTGAACGTAGGTCGAGGGAGAGCTACCAGAAAGGCCTCTTCATGCGAGTTTGAGCCTGTTTAGTCAGTCAGTAAGAAAAGGACTGGGCCATGTACAGCTCATGCTTATGTGAGCGCAGTTGGTCAGTATCTGGTGCCTGAAGAGCTAGAGGTGATGTTCTCTTGTGTATATTGATCTGCCTATGGGCAGCCACGCTCACAGTGTGTCACAGCATACATGTGCAGAGGTATATACACTAGCGTATTTGGAATAATAGGAATGGAAAAAGTAGCAGCGTGGCATCTAGCAGAGATGTAAGGACACCCTCTGGCTCTAGCAGAGAGGAGAGGAGAACTCCCATTGGTCCCAAATTCCACTGGTCTTCTCTTAACATGAACAAGCAGTGAAACAATTCTGGCTGTATGTGGTATTTATCCTCTCCTGTCAATTTATGCTCACGTTGTAATCTAAAGTATTTAGCTTCACTTAAATACTTTCTGCATTTGGGTGTCTCCAATGTGTAATTTGCCCTGTTCCATATTAATAAGACAAAAAAATCCAGAGAGTAGTTATTGAGATTCCTCATAAAACCAGGACTTGATTTTTCTTTCTTTAAACTGATTATCCAGCTCTTAAAGTGATTGCAATAGTTTTGCCTTTTATAGATTATTGACCTGGTTTACTTTTATTTCATTGATAACCCATTATCATATATCATGGTAACTAATTGCTGATCACACACACTTCACACAGAACCCTGGCACCTTTAGCCTGCAGGTAAAAAAATGGATGCAGGGAGCCTTTTGAATGCTTTTCAGTTATGAGTAACAGCTGCTCAGAAGTGTGGCAAATTGAAAGACCAAGTTACTGACCTGGCCAACACACAACACTCCCAAGAGCACCTGTAAAAATGCTCCAGCTTCAGATATCTGCAAGAAACCTGCTTTATCCTGCCACAGCTCCAGTTGGTGATATACATGGCAAAGGGAACTCACATCACCTTTCACAGACTTGATGCTGGCATTTCAGCCATTAAACTAGACTCACACTAATATCTACTGTAATTTTGGCAGCTTTAAAAATCAAAAGTATCTGTTTCAAATAGCTCTTCTCAATAAAAAACAGACAATCCTTCAACAGTCCAGTACTGAATTTCTTTTTTTTCAGAGTGATAGTAAGTTTTCAGGGTTCTTCTGTTTTCTGAGAACTTGAATTTCAAGTTCATGTAGAATTGTTTCCTCAAACAACTTTTGATCAAAGTTACACCTTCAAGAACTATACACAGGCTTTTATATCTCTGCTCAATTCCTTAAGTAATATAGCAACAAAAACATCAATTGGGAAATTAAGTTCTTCCTCCTCCCCAAGCAACGTGTAATTTTTAATTAAAAATTTGGACTGTTTTCTAACAACAGTTATTTTTACACTGAACAAAAAAAAGAATTTGTCCTGCATTTCATGTGCAGAAAATGCATTTGTTAGTGAATAATGGCAATAGGCATTAAATAATTTTATTACTGAACAATATTGGTGCATGATCCATTTCTGGCTGTGCATGCACTTTGTTTTGTAGTGGTGGCATGGGAGACTTCACTGGTTATATACTGGGTGGAAAAAAAATTAGATTTAAACCTACCTTAACGAATAAAAATCGTAAATGAACAGTGGTGAAAGAACAAAAGAATTAGGAAAGAGACAGCTAACAGTAAGTTTTTACATTTGAAACACATATGAACTTAGATTTTCATCAATATGCTCCATCTTACATATCCATATTCATCCAACTTGTACCAGAAAAAAAAACCAAACAAAATTGCAGACGTGTCTGTGAACTTTTCACAGTTGTTTGAATCAGCCTCATCCTTATACTACAAGTCTCACTGCCAACCACCACATAAATAATAATATTCTATAACCTCCCCCTTTGCCTTCAGTGAACAGCACTATGATATGTAGAAAAGTGCCCGGGTACTCTACATCCCTGTTACACAGATTAGGTAGCCAATTGAAAGCCCTTTACACGGTCTAAGTAAATTTACTTCTCCAGTTCCTAGTTATAATTCCCACTAATTTTTTTATTATTGTTTTTGCAGTTCTGCATGAAAGAATGCTATTAATCTTGCTCTTATTTCGTGCACCTAACAAAGAAGTTAATATAGCCAATATTTTATCTGTCACACAGAAGGTGAAACACACTCATTTCTAAAATGAGAAAGCTATTTGCTACCTGCTGCAAATAGAAATTCACCAGGACGAAAATTAATTCTAAAGCAATATGATAATATAAATAACCACATTTTATTAAAAATAATACTGGGGAATGATTCAGTTGATAAATCTCATTCCTAAAAGTCAAGATATAGGAAGTATTGATCAGTCTTTGATAGCAAAAATTACAACAGATGGTGTTTCCATTTACAGTTGTTTTGTTACATTTTCATTTCCTTAAAATAATAGAAACTGCATTCTTTTAAAAATAAATTTTGGGTTTCCATTGAAAAGTATAATTTTGGAAGCTTACAAATAACATTTAGACTCTGCATGGTGCTGTACAATGCAAGATATTTAATTTCATTGGTTTGCAATTCATTTATAACAAGCACTTTTTAAATTTGCATCTGATTTGCTAGCACTGGGCACTACAGTCAAACAATGCTCTTTCCAGGATTCAGCTAAGAGACCTCTAAACTGTAAGTTGTCACAGTTGACTTATGGCCAGGACGCTATCTCCCCTCCCCACTCCCCGCACAATTATTAGACGCACAAAACTCAGTGCACAGGTATACCACCAACCTGTGGTATATATACAGGCCAGGCAATGAAACAGGAAGAGTCCAAAAGTTTCAATCTTGCTTTTCACGAGGCACATTCATTTGTTCAGAATTGTTGACACTTGCACACTAGACAAATGAAAGTTTAAAGCTTAAATCTCAAACTTCCCACTCAAACCACAAAAAAAACCCCCACAACCAACCAATCAACCAAACAACCACCACCACTAAAAATCCACACAGAGCACTGTAGCTAGAGTTTACCAACGTATTTTTTCCCCAGAAACAGGGCATGGTAAAATAACATAACCTAACATCTTAGTTCTAGCAGTTGTCTGTCTTGTGTAAGCGATTAGTAGTATGGATTCAGCTAAAACGGGACCTCTATTTGCTTGTACTGAGGATTTACAACACCTTTTCCAAATTGAGCTTCTAAAAAACCAGGAGTCTCAGACCCAGACCAAACTCTGTAGTACAATGACAAGTTAAGCAACATATAACTTCATAAATGTAGTATGAAAAGATAAAGCCATATGAATTCACTGGGCTTCCATCTTCAAAGCTCACAAATTAAACAATGGAGTTAATTCACAGAACCACAGAATGTTAGGGATTGGAAGGGACCTCGAAAAATCATCTAGTCCAATCCCCCTGCCGGAGCAGGAACAAATTCATGAAGGTATTGAAGGGAACCCACCTATATGTTTGAAGACAGGATTAACTGACCCCAGTCTCCTACCCCTCTCCTCTAGCTGTCTTTCAGCAGGGTGTCACCCCTCTCCTCATGAGAGGAGACGAGATACCAAGTTGGAGAAGAGAGCACTGGAATGGGGATGGAAAGGAGGGGAGGGAGGGCAGAGACTAGCTGGCTGCCTAACTGTGTTGGTAATCCCAGCCCATTTTTGTGAAGTGTCATCAAGTACTGTGAGAGCAATAAACTTCAAAACTCAAGCTTAATTAAAGCACATTTAACACAGGTGTTGCTACTAGCAACACAGTAACACTGTCATTGTAACCTCTTCTGTCAAGGTTGCTCCTGTCAGGCTTTCAAAATATAGTGTATTTTCTATTCCTTGAATATATAAATTATCTTTGAATATACAAATCATATGCAGATTTTGTACTTATTGTGTAATCAGGCAGCAGAAAGTAACTTTTCCTTCTCTATGCAACTCCTTTTCTCTAGATATTAATTTTATGGGGAGCAAACAGGCTCAAAAAGATCTTCAATGAGTTCTGTTAAGCAGTATTTAATAATACTGGTTTGTTTAGTGGGACTGAGATCAACATATGGTTGGACTGCTTTCCGTTCCCAGAAATTGTCCAAGTGCTTTAATATACACGGATACTTTTTCAGACTGCCTCCAGCACCTATAGTTCACATTAATATATGCTTCCTAAAGCTGCCGAGAGAAACAACAAAGACAGATGCTTTTTACCCTGTAAGGTATTCAAATGAGTAGCTGAAGAGGTCAGAAGCAAGGCAGGTCTAAATGCCTTGCCCATTTATCTCCCAGAGATACAACAGGTAAAACAACATTTGTGTGTACCATACTGCCAGCAGTTATTCATCTTCTACAAACTTCCTTCCCTTAAGCAACCAATTCAAATTCATACAAATTAACCCCCAGAAATACATGTTTTTGGCATGAATTTGTATTGGAAAGGGTGGACATGAGACATATGGGACTCTAGATTTGGCATACAATCTCTGCACACAATTACTGTAGAGCTTCTTGACTTCTCTATATGCAACAGTAGATCAACAGTTAGTGCAATTTAAAGGCTTTTAAAATTGTGGACTTGCAGAGGAGATTTCAGTAAGCATGGTCCTCTCTCCATGGACTAATGATGCTTCTCTTGCTACAAGAGCATGTCTCACTTCCCCTCATCCTCTCTTTCCTACAGTATTCTTATTTTTCTCCTTTTACTCTGTGCCATCTGAAGCTTTTCACTTTCCTTCCTCCTAACTCCTATCTTCCCTTTTTGGCTAGACAGCCTAAAATAGGAGTCATATCTGCATCTAGGCCCCACCAGGTGCTAGTGCCTTCCTGGCACACCAGCTGCAGTTTCTCCAGGGGTGAAAGGCAGGCTGCACTCCGCCTGCCTTCCCCCTGTGAGGATGGAGAGGTAGACTCCTCTCCGCTACTGAATTTCACAGGACTTGCAGGAACTTCTTCATTGCCTTCAGGCTTCTACTGCCTGACAAATTTAGGAGGAATTGGCCAATAGATTAAAAAGCTATCACAGATAACTGACAGCGATAGACTCTGTGACTGTATCAGGAAGCCAGTAAATTATTTAAAGTCATGCTGAAACAGAACCTCCTTATATATACACACACACGCCCCAGCATTCTCTTAAACTGGATTTCCATTAGTTACAGAAATAACAAGATTGGTTATTTCTTTGTTTTTTGTGAACTTGTAGTTTTAAACATCTACAGCCCACAGAGATCATTTACTTCTGACAGGACTTTATTCCTGAGTGCATGCATCACTGATTATAGACTAGCTTATGTACAGAGTTCCATTACTTTGTACTGTGCTGTAATTAAGGTTATGTGGATCAATTACTAAATTAATTCCAGGGTTATAATGTTATCATTATAGTCAGAGAATGATTCAGAGAATTAACAGACACTGGGTAGGTAACACTTCAGCCAAAATTGCCCTGACTGCTTTTCTCCCAGCCTCAGTGCAACAAGCACAGCCCAAATCTTCTTAAAAGTAGTTGAACAAATTTTGCGGTGACAGAAATAATGGCCCCACTCTAGCTTCAGGGTTTGGCTAAGCAACTGCACAAATACATATTTGTTGTTGTACTGGTTCATTCCATCTACTGTGTTCCAGTTGCTGTTCCCTTGTGTTCAGGTCACAGTAGAATTATAGGTCATTTAATTGGCTGGCAATGCATCTTCAACACGCATTCAGGTAATTACAACATAAAAATAACGAAGTACTAGCCTGGTTCACTATGTGAAGTTCATATATTTTTTCACTGCCCATTCTCTTCTTCGAATTGTAACTTCTTATGAAATAGATCTGTTCAGTAACAATTCAGGGAAAGATGCAGTTGCCCAAAGCAGTAAACTCAAAACATTAAAAAAATAATAATTTTAGTTTGAAAAATAATTTATAAAGCAATATTAAACTGTAGATAAAAAACAAAGGAAAAAATCTTCAGGAAGAACACAAACTAAGTACAGAGGAAATACTCAGTATTTGATGTTAACCTACGCTAATATTTCTTTTTTCCTGACTATGTCTAGTACTGTAAAAAAAGGAGTGGGAGAAGTACTTCAACTGACATAGGGATGACTCAACCACATTAAGGACATTTACATTTTAACATTAATCTCCCTATCTTCCTTCTGTTCTACTTACAAGGAGAAATTATTTTATATTGTAGGAGTTTATCACAGAATCAGAAGAAATCTCCAAACTCCATGTCCCAAAATAGAATTTTATGCCTCTCATTCAAACACAAACATTTTTTCTATACAGTCTAAATTCTAAATTTAAAGTCAATTACACTGATTTAATGATAGAATAATCTTTAACTAATGAAAGAACACACTATTTTTTTAAAATTTTGCAGAGGTGTCCAGTGTAATCACCAATAACATTAGTGTGAGAGTTTTCAACCTTGCTTGGTTCAAAGGAGTTGTCTATTGAAATGCCGTGTGCTGCATAGGATGAAGCAACATACAATAATTCATTTTTGTATACTAGACACTGCTTTTTTCATTAGTCTTATTTAGCCAGTTTGTGAATACCTGGGTTACTAACGATTTCCTAGACTAAAAGGCTGCACATGCAGGAGATTTCAACAGCAACACACAGCATCTTCAGAAAATTAAAGCCATTTAGTAATTTTTATTTGTCATAAATTTCTTTTGTCAAAGCCTATATTAGTTTCACAAAATCTCATCACACATTATAAACCCCTGGTTTATAGCAAGGCAGAGTTGATAATCAACTATAGCAGGAGAAATAAAAAAAAAGATAACGGACACAGTCACCACTTTGGCTTTGGGTTGAGACAGACAGTACAAACCAAAAGAAACACAGAAGTCAGGAAAGATCATAACACTGATCATTAATTTGTTGCTAGTTTGGTGTTTCATGCCACAAGACAGAGACAAATAATATCCTCTGAAGAAATGTCTGGTACGAACAAAAGCTGTTCATAGAGTACAAGAGAGGCAGTATCACTTGAGAACATTTTTTCCTTTCAGCCTTCTTGCCCTTAGACCTTTGTCTTGCTAACAGCTCCAAAACAACAGATCAAAGCACCTATAGGTAACTGATGAAATGTGGGGCAATCCAAATATCTTAAGCAGCATCTTGTAGGTTTAGGCCTGACAACAGCTAGTAAAGTAGGTAAATACAATTTAAAAAGAAAAAAAAAAGTGAAAGGTTAATAAGCTACAACTTTGGAAATTCTACATCCATGCAGTGCTGCTAGCAGAACTTTCTCCTACTGTACTGGTGCAAGAGAAAGCGACAGAAAAACTATACATGCACACATGTGTAAATACACTTGCTTTATGGCTGTGACATAGCACAGGCCAACAATCTGACATGCCACAGCCAAAGAAGAGTCAAGTTTTTGCCAAGCATTTGTGTGGATGTGTAGAACAGGCAGCTACTTCAGTGTGCTATTATGCTCGGAGATTAGCGCTGCTACACTGCTCAGCTGTATAAACTCGTCTTCAGAAAGATTAATGTGACACTGACAACAACGACAGAGCCTGCTGAACCAACGTATACAACCATACTGCACCCTGGACAAGAGCAAAGAGGGAACACAATCACACTAAACTTCTTGAGAATGTAATGAGGGTGCTTATAACGGAAAGCAAAGCTAGATTTAGTGGCCCTTTATTAGGTACTCAATCCTTTCACTTTGCTATGTACTTTCCTAGAGAAGATTTTTTCCCCTTTGCTCAGAGTTCTTCCTTAGCCTTCAACAAATCATCTATCACAACCAGCCAAATGTTTAATCCTATCGATACTAGCATAGATGCACTATTTACAGGTACGACGTTGCCTGCCTCATCAGCTTGTAAATTCAGCAAATATGTAGTTATTCTCTTCCAAAATTAGGTGTCTGCAATGCCAACTAGCACAATGATACACATCTGGTATTTTTATATACAACATGAGATGTTTTAATATATAACACCTGTATGTTCTTACATTTAAAAACACACATGTAAATGTGCACGCTCATGTAAGCACCCAGTTAGGAATCCTGACAGGCTATAAATCCTTTTCACACCAGTTATTCAGGCTCTAATGATTCAGCAATATTACTAATGCATAAAAATGCCAATACCACTGTTACAACAAAAGAAGCTGTATGGATGCTGTGGCAGCCATAGTTCTGTGTTGTCACCAGGGCCAATATGCCTTTCTTATCCTGCTAACACCAACAAGCACAAAAAGAATAGAGCTGGTTACAGTCACCTAAGCTACGTGATGCCCTATTCAAATGGCATAGTTCTCTACTACAGACACAGTATAACCAGCTACTCTGAACTACTAGCTATATATTATGCATATAATTAATAACATTAATATGCTAAATATATCGAGATAGATACCAGGCTTTGTTTCCATGAATCAAAGAACTGATTGGCTAGATCCCAACAGAGTCAGATTTTCGATGAAGGAGGATCTTTGGGATCCTGTCTATTCAAGCACTGCATGGAAAAATACGGAAAAGTGCTTATTGGAAAAACAAGTGTAATAAATGAGTGATGAAGGATATCATCTTTAGCAATATGCTCACAAATGTGATAGCCATATACTTTAATATATCCTAGTTATATTAATATACCATAGATAATACTAGGTATACACCTTAATAAGAAGTATGTCAGGACAGGCTTTGGATAGGCCTTGCAATATTTGATCTGTGAGCAGAAGCGATGTCAACTGTGGGAGCTGTTTTCTATTATGAGTCTGACTATTAATTGTAGGCCAGGGTCATGGCAAACACCAGTATCAAGGAGCTTTTTTCAACTTAAGGTGCACAGAGCCACTCTACCACAGTATCTGTCAGTATTTTGTTATCATCTATTAGATCCTTCTTGAGAAGCCTAAAAAAAAAGTTTACCTTCTGGTTTGCATAAAGTAGAAAATGACTTAAAAAAGCTACTTCCTATCTTAAGTTCAGGGCAAATAAAGGAAACTAAAACAGTGCAGGGAATCTAAGGTCATCATGCTTTTAAACTAGTATTCATTGGCAGCTTTGAGCATAAGTCCACATATGTTCCTAGAAAGCCATTTACAGGAAAAATATGGTATTTTCTCTAAAAAAACCCCCAAAACTATATATCTTAAGGGTCTGATCTACATAACATTAAAAAAAATAAGTTTAATGGATGAACATTGATCACATGACTAGTTATTTCTAGCTTTATTTCTGCCAAGCCTGCAAACACATTGACAGAACTTTGAAACATTTTCCTACTAACAGGTCTGAAGAATTCCACCTACTCTAAACAAATCTTTTTAAATGGTAAGACAGAGCAGAATTTGTTTTCTTCATAACCATGGTAAATAACTCATGATAAAATTTTGTTCTTGAGCTGTGTATTTCACAACAGTTTTGCAAGGTTGTCATGAAGCATGTAGGCACACACTGAAAGTGTCAGAAAATGGGATTTTTTTTTTCCCTTCTGAAATGAAACACATGGCATTTAATTTTACCTAGTGCACACCTTGAAATAAGCACAAATTCTTTGGTGTATGTGTACACTATAAAACAAGTATGGAGCCACTATTTTTAGTAAGGTTTATTTTCTTGTGCATGTGCACCTACAGGAACTTATAAGCCAGGCATGGTAATGACCATACAAATTAGCAGCATTTCCTTTCCACATTAAATTAATCTTAATTCTTATTATTACGCAGGAACTGGAATATTTACATAGTGTCTACAAAACAATTATTTTTTTCACAATTATTTGTGTTCATTTCAGCAGCTATCATTTTACCCCATATTTACTGCTACTCAATTATTTCATAAACAGGAAATTCAATACATTTATATAAATTATTATTGTGATTATTAAATATTATGTATCCTCACTGCTACACTTCATGAGGCAATGCTTTTGGCTCTGTATAATTATTAGCAGTTTGACAACAATCACATAACTTCAGTGAACAGTCAAGTCAGTTTCATTCCTTTATTTTCTGACTTTTTCGCAGATTATAGAATTCCATGTCTTGAACTATATGACCTGCAGAGTTCAATATGTAATATTGCCAACATTGGAAGAGGGTAGATTTAGACTAGACATTAGGAAGAAATTTTTCACTGTGAGGATGGCGAGACACTGGAACAGGTTGCCCAGGGAAGCTGTGGATGCCCCATCCCTGGAGGTATCCTCAAGGCCAGGCTGGATGAGGCTTTGAGCAACCTGGGTGAGTGGGAGGTGTCCCTGCCCATGGCAGGGGGGTTGGAACTGGGTGATCTTTAAGGTCCTTTCCAACTCTAACCATTCTACGATTCTGTGGTTCTACATAAACAATTAAATATACTGAAAAATTCCTCTTGAATTTTATCTGTTGTATAAAGTTTCCCACATGAGACCTCAACTGTATTAATTAGTATACAGACTAAGAACAAGTTACTTACAAAAACAAGTTACTCATCTGTTTTGCCAGCTGATTTTTATTTTAGAGCTTCACAAAGGGTTTTAAAAAAATTTTCCTTACATCAAAAGCAAAAATAAAGTGAAAATACTGTAGCTTCCTCAAGACCAAAATACATGAAGCAATCTAATACTATCCAGTTTCTTTAATCATATCATGTAGACATTTGCAGTATTCAATTCACTCTCAAAATTTATTTTTAAAATCTGCCATGTAATCATAACAAGAATGTTATTCTGTTAGCTTAATTAGAGAAAGAAAATACCTTGCCAACTTACTAATAATTTACACCTGTGAGCAAGCAGTGCATTAGCAAAGAGAGAAGTAGTGCTGGTTAGAATGTTGTAGCATTTATCACCAGCTCCCATCAGGATGGGCACCAAAACCACATGTAGTCTTCTCAATCATTTTAGTCATCTGTCAGTGACATTTGATCACAGTGGGGCCCAGCGGCCACCACAAGACTGAATGTAAACAGCTTTTGACAAGGGAACATAAAAGGAAAATCATATACAGCTGAGGATTACGAGTAGAAAACATACCTAGTGCAGATGAAAGAGGAGACAGTGATACAAAAAAGAGTGGCAGAAATACAAGACCATGAGTACCTGGTATAGCACTGACTTGGTATTTCTAGTTGTATTGTCATCATTAGACATTGTTCCTGGACTTGGGGGAATCTTCTGAATTAGAATTTGACTGTATTTGAACTGCTGTCAGCTGTGTTTTGGAGTCACACGAAAACACCTTATGTGCTTTACAAATACACTCCCTGAATCAGTCATCAAGTGCTGATTTTTTTTTCCTTTTAATTTAATTAGCAACCATAAGGAATATGAATAGCACTTGAATGATTAGCTTAAAAACTAACATTAAGGGTTGAATAAATCTTTGCACTTTGCAAGGAAACACGCACAACTGCCAGTGTCAAGAGTATCCCAAACAAAAAAACCAAGCCTAAACACAAAACTAAAACGTTTTAAACACTTGTTGGTGAAAAACAAAACACAACACTAACAGTCCCCCAAAATCCCAAACCCTGAATAGTTTTTAGAGCCTTAAAAACTAGAAAGCCTAAGTTGTTCGACTTGGTTTCAATATCAATATTTCTAAACTAGCCCTGTAATTTTAAGTATTAGCTCCTCCTTTGTTCCACTTAGGCTTGAGTATTATCACCACGCTCTGCGTATTTAGGTGTTCTCTTGCATCACAGATCAGTGTTGCTAAATAGTTGCATCTTGAAAAGCTGCAAAGTATTTCAACATTGGTTAATCTGAGCAGCAAGCAAAAGTGGGTGGGAAGAGAATCTGATGCAGTGAAGAGGGTTCCTTCACATGAGAGTATGATTACACAGAAATTCAACCATTTGTTCCCTGTTTTACTATAAGTTCCTCTTGTAATTCCTCTTATATTTCCCTTATATTTGCCTCTTTGCAACTACAGTGAAAGGTAGACAGATACGCTGGAGGAAACCAAGCCGTAAGTATAAAAGTCTTCACAGAGCGAGACAGAAAAATGCAAGCAGATCACAAGGCTAAAAATATGCAGCATAAAAGGCTGTACAGATACAGTAAAATGCAGATAAAAAACAATATTGCTTCTTTTTTTTCTTTCATTCCCTTGAAACCTAATTTCAAGTCATTTACACCGAAAGTTTTAGACAGTACACTTAGAACAGGATTTCAGAATTAAGCCTCTGTGAAATCAAAGTAACTAGAAGAGATCCTGGGGTCTCTCTCCAACCCTGATCATATAATCTCATCTATCCCAAAAAGAAAAAAAAAAAAAAAAAACTTAGAAGTTAAAGATTCAAGGTGAATTTTTTAGGCTCTTAGAAGTCCGAGGTAAGCAAAATATATCATTTAAACATGGTTATGCAAAAATCAGTTGGCTCCCTGATAAAAGATAGCAATTATACAAGTAGTTTTTCCATCACTTAATGACTTATAATTACTGGTGGGAAGAAGAGAAGAGCCCTTGGAAGTTCAAAATGAAATTTAATTATTAAGAACAATGAGGCACACTAGCATAAATGCAACTATCAAAAGAAAGGAAAATAAGTCAATATGAATGTAGGGATTTATGAAGAGAAATTAAATGCAAAACAAAAACAGCTTAATGAACAGATTTAACAAATGATGGTTTTATCACTGACAAAATCATGAAGAGAACATCTGGTTCAACAGCCACTAGTGAACTGCAATTCAGATTAAACAGTTGTTTTACATATGAAATTTTATTCTTTAGCAAATTGCTGGAGTAATAAACTGTCCTTTTAATTTCAAGGATAATCTCTTATAAATTCCATGTTGATGCTGACCTTGTGTTTTTTTGGGCTCAATAAGTTTCAGGGAGAAATTCTACCGACATATTTGTTGGCTAAGCTGGTAAAACAAAACCCCAATATTGTAAGTCTTCCTGAAAAATTATGCCTTTGGCCAAATTTCCTTTTATGGTAACAGATGAAATGTATTACGAGAAGCAACCTGAAAGGGGCCAAGCAGCTTCAGAAGTAGCAAAAAGAGCTTTCTTCTTGTTTATATGTATTATGAATAAGGTCTTTAAATAGCTCTTTGTTTCTAGCATATCCTACAGAATGTTACTGAAGAGTATTGTTCTATATTCTTTAGCTATGCAATTTAAAAAAATTGTCAGGAATAATCTCATTTTCTGTTATATTCCTAAAGCAAAGAACTGCAATTTATCTCTGATTAAATCATAGAGGACTTTTCCATGAGCTTGAAGTAGTTTCAAATAAATAAATATTTCCAAATATGAATATAACTTCAAAAGCAGATGCATCATATCACTAAAGACATAATTCAACCCAAATAGCCAGATTTTTGTCCAAGTGCTTTCTTTTTTTCCCTTGAAAGAAAAAAAGAACTCAGTATGTATTCTTACTGTATTTAAGATTTGAGATACAAAAAAGTGGAAAGCATATTTTTTTTGGTAGTGATGAAGAATAGTCAAAGATTTAGTTTATACAACCCAGTTGTTTTGTTCTTGGTAAAGTAGCTATCAAAGTCAACAATGACATTCATATAGGCAAAAAGAGCTTTTTTTTCCTTTTAGAAAAATATACAGATTAGACAGAACACCCACACATAAGGCAGCAAATTGATCAGAGAATTTACTGTGGTCCAATTTAGAGCATCACTTCTTCCTACTTTCATCTGAAATACTGAACATTGGGTTAATTCCAAAGAATGGATTCTAACCTTACTATCCGAGCCAGTATGGCAAACTCTGTATTCCCGAGGGACTAAAAGGAAGCATGTCTATACTTCAGCCTGAGTCAGCAGTGTGACCTGGCAGGGAGCAATGCTAGAAACATCGCAGCCTCTGTTAACAAGAGCACAACCAAGAGGCTGAGGGGAAGGATTAGTCCCTCCCACTCAGTGCTAGTGAGCCAGTGTTGGATTGGCACAGAAACCCTCTGGATTTCTGGAGTGACAGGAGGATGAAAAGAATTGTCTGTATTGGAGGCTGAGGTGAGCTTAGCAGGGGACAAGCAGGGAAAGCACCCCATTGTGACCAGCCCAGAGGCCCCTTGTATCCTTGGTATGGACTGTCTCAGGAGAGGACACTTTGAGGACAAAGCAGTACCAATGGGCTTTTGAAGTAGCCACTGGGAACACAGAGGAGATCAAACAGCTATCTACCCTGCCTTGCCTCTCAGAAGATCTCTTTGCTGTGGTTCTGCTGTGTTGAAGTAGCAGCTGGAATCTGCTGTTCTAAGACGGAGCACCAGCAGCAATGCCATGCAAACCGAGACTTCTTGGTTCCCATCCAGGAGCTGATTCAACAACTGGAGAGCCAAGGAGTCATCAGCAAGACTCACTCACCTTTTAATAGTGCCATACGGCTAGTGCAAAAGTCTGACAGAGGGTAGAGGTTAACAGTAGACTACTATGGCCTGAACAAAATGACACCACCGAGTGCTGCTGTACCAGACATGTTAGAGCTCCAATATGAACTGGAGTCAAAGGAAGCCAAGTGGTATGCTACAATTGACATTGCCAATGTGTTCTTCTCAATTCCTTTGTCAGCAGAGTGGAGGACACAGTTCATGGGAAAAATCTTGAGAGGGGACATAGACAGGACAAGTGGCCCAAATTGACCACAGGGATATTCCATACCATGCTACATCTTCTCAGCAATGAAAGTTAGGAGAAAAGGGAAGGAGTGGGCATTTGTTTTTAGGACAGTTTTCTCCTGGAGCAAGTGAGTACCACTGTGAGTACCAAAGCCCTTCTGCCCAGGAACTGGCTGGACATTGATCACTGATGGGAAGTAGAGAACAAAATCTTTTGTTTCCCTTTGCTTCTGCATGCAGTCTTGGTTTTTGCTTAATTAAACCACCTTTATCTTAATGCACAAGGGTTTTTTTTTTTTTTTCCTCCTTATTTTCTTTGTTGCTTCTTCTGCTGAAGAGGGGAGTGAGAGCAGCTTGGTGGGCATCTGGACTTCCAGCCAAGGTTAACCTACCAGAAGCATTTAGAATCCTGTGTCCAGTTTTGAATCTCCAGTATGAGGCAGATGTTGAAAAACTGGGTCAAGTTCAGGGGGAAGAGACTAAGCCAAGCTCTTGCCCTGGGGGAAGAGGTAGACAGCTAGAAGATGAGAAATAATGAACATGAATTGAAACGATTACAGTTTGATAAGGGGGAAAGAAAAATCAAAATTAAGCAGTAGAACAGTTTTCCCAAAGAGGTTGTGCAGCTTCCATCCTTGTAGGTTTTCAAGACCTGGTCTCAATTCTGTGTTGATCCTGCTTTGAGCAAGAAGTTGGACTAGGTGACCTCCCTGAGGTTCCTTTCAACCCAAATATTTTTATGACTAACACAGAACTGTATACACATATTTTGGACAAAATTGAGCCTTTGGTCTTGATGGTTATCTTAACCAATCTGAACATTTATTTTCACAGACAAAGAGGCATATGTACAAACTCCAATTACAAACTGCCTCAACTCAAGAAGTAAAGAGAACAGAAGAAAAACTTCAGGACAAACAGCACACATGACTGGAATCTCAACTGACTCCCGGGGCAGTGCTGCTACATTACAATGGGATTTTGTCAATTTCTTAGTTTAGCTGTTTCCTTTAAACTTATCCACATGCACACACATATCTACTAGTGCTTGAAATTAAATGAGACAAACAGTTATACACACATGTATTACCGGCCAAGTCCTATCTTGCAAGATATCCAGACATGCCGCTACATACTATGTTTTTACTCCAGGCTTAATTCTCTTTCATGTTTTTACTCTGTGGCATGTATTGGAATCCATTCTTACCAACACCAGGACCAAATAATATAGCAGTATAATCATGCTATTTCAGTTCATCAGGCTGCTTACAGTATTGTCATTTAAGGAGGTTAGTGAGTTAGGTTCATATATAAAGAGGGGTGATACTTAAGCCCTGAAGTTCAGGCCTAGGATACTGAGTCAATCTATTATAAAAACAAACACAAGTTGTCCTAGTTTTGGCTCAGAGTTAACTTGTTTTACAGTAGCTAGTGAGAGGCTATATTTTAGACTTGTGCTGAAAAGGGAGCTGATAACTTACTGATGTTTATAGTTGTTGCCAAACAACATTTAATTATGTCAACAACATTTCCAACTTACTATGCTTTGCTCATGTGTAGGTACACAAGAAACTAGGAGGGAGCATAGCCCACAATTACTGGCTTCGAACTTGACTTCAGGTTTAGGACTGAGACCGAAACTGGCCAATGGTATAATCCATATCACGCATGTCATGCCCAAGATATTATGAGGGTCTATTTGGAAGCTCATTCTCAAACACTCAGGCTCTTCCTTTTTTTTCTGACCTCGCTGTTCCAGGACTTGCTCTGCTCCAAGATTGTTAGCTGGGAATGGGCTGGGCCTTGGTCATCAACTAGGTGGTGACTAGTTGCACTGTGTATCACTCATTTGTATATTTTTATTACTATTATTATTAGCAATATTATTTTCAATTACTGTATTTCAGTTATGAAATTGTTCTTATCTCAACCCACGAGTCTCTTTTCCCTTTAATTCTCTCCGCCACCTCTGGGAGGGTGAGTGAGCAGCTGTATGGTATTTACCACTGCTTGCTGGGTCAAACCACAATGAGTTCAATTTCGATCAACAATTCAGTGTTCACTTTTGAGATAACTATTCCAGTTTCAAATTTCAGAGTATACTGTGAACCTGAGACAGACATTTTTCTACAAATTGTACATAATTTGTGCATCGTAATAAAACAGAAATACTAATTTAGGTGTTCATTTGCAACTCTGGAATCATAAGGTATTATAGGCAATTTTGTAGTTAAAGTAAGTAGACATTCACTTAGACTGGAGTTCAAAAGAAGCATGTATTACTACAAGATCAAATTAGCTCACCTAACTCCTTTTAAACTCCCGGTAAAAAAAAAAAAAAGGTATTTAATTCTGCATAGACTTAGACCATGCACATATATGAGTAGTAGCAAAAATGGAATCACGTTGAGGTATAATATCATATGAACATCCTTAACAATAACAAGGATGGGACCCTCTCAGCAGGCAAACAAGTTTTGGCATCCTGATTGTGAAGCAGTAAGTCATGTGCTACAAAAGCTCTGAAGTTCAATAAACCAATTCCAGAAGCTAACTGGGGTAAAAGTTATTACAGACAAGGTCTATAAGGAGGACAATGAACAAGTGAAGTTGTCTAATCATGCATGCTTCATTAATAAGAGAGACAATTACTACCAGATCAAAGACACCAACATTACATGGTCTCATTTTACAGCACAATTTTTCTATATTATGAGGGATCAGTACCAGATTTGTGAGAAACCCCAAATCTGATTTTTTTTTGTTTTCTATCACATGGGTTGAAACTGAGAAAAAGTTACTTTATTCTCATTTACAGTCAAAATAAAATAGGGGGAGTAAATCCTATGTCAATAAAGGAGGTGACAGTAAGTCTCCCAAAACTGTAGCTAGCACCTCATTCTGATGCTAACTAGACAAAGATGTCAGACTTGAGCAACTAAACAACAAAATAGATCTGTGAGAAGAAGCAATGATTTGTCAGGAAGTCAAACTCATCTATCCTGCCTCACTAGTGAATGCAGTACATAAAAAATACAAAACATTATTTTAAAAGAAAAAAAACCTTAATGATACATCAAGCAAAAACCAAGTGCAGGAGAACTACTTTCTTTAAAAAAATGCTTTTTTTTTATCATAAGACTCAGCTTTGCACCCTGTCTTGAGTTTAGTTCTGTACTTTTCTATGCACACATCCACTGTTGTGCTTACAATCCTCATTTATTTCTATTGAGCTCCCTCTTCTTAGCTCACAGTTAATCATATATTCTTGGAATAGAATCTTCATTATCATATGCCTATTTCTTTCCCTTCAACAAACAAGAGCTTTTTCTTAGTTGCATAAAATTTTGTATTCTAGTTACCTCTTCAGCTTGGAAACTTATGTTTGGGGTTTTTTTAAATGCACTGTTAGAACTATGCTGGTGAAAAACACATGAAAAAGATGTTTGGACTCCTAACAGTTTGTTCATTTCCTCTTTCCAGGTACAGCTGTTTCAGAGCCTATCACAAACCAGTTTCTACTTTTGTTTGTTGTTCATTATGTTCACAGACCATAGACTGTTGCCAGGAAACAAAAAAAGTGAGTTGCCAAAACAAAAAATAATCCACATTTAAAAAAACCCAACCTTTTCATTTCAAGATTACTATCTAGCTTTAAGAAAGCAGACATTATCAGCAAAACAGAAAACTGATTCTCAATTATTTTCGGCTAATAAAAGTGTTATAAGAAATTGCAAAACAAAAGCAATCCTAAGAACAGGCTGAAAGAACTGGGGTTGTTCAGCGTGGAGAAAAGAAGGCTCTGAGGAGACTTAACAGCAGCCTTCCAGTACCTGAAGGGGGCCTAGAGGAGAGATGGGGAAGCACTCTGTCAGGGAGTGTGAGAGAACAAGGGGTAACGGGTATAAGCTAAAAGAGGGTAAATTTAGACTAGACATTAGGAAGAAATTTTTCACTATGAGGGTGGTGAGACACTGGAACAGGTTGCCCAGGGAGGTTGTGGATGCCCCAGACCTGGAGGTGTTCAAGGCCAGGCTGGATGAGGCTTTGAGCAACCTGGTCTAGTGGAGGGTGTCCCTGCCCATTGCAGGGGGGTTGGAACTTGATGATCTTTAAGGTCCTTTCCAACCTAAACCATTCTATGATTCTAAAAAACCACTTGAAAAAAAAAAAATTCAGTCTGCTGTTGCATGCTATATCAGCTGGTTTCTTGGATTAGATCATTACAATGTGCTGCCATGTCAATGATGCAATTTGAAAGCCACCATTACAAACTGATTTACACAATGTATGTGAAAAATGACTTACACTAATGCTACACTTCGTAAAATTTCTAGCAGCTCATTATGCGAATGGCTGGTTCTTCATGGTACCTCCAGGATGCCACTGGATAAGTAGTAACTTACAAACTAGGTAATCAAAAGCATCAATGCACTTCCTAAAACCGAAGGTTTTACTAAAATTTCTATAAAGTGTTAGGGGAAAAGTGTGCAAGAAGCAAGTAGCTGCTTAAGTCTCCAGTAAGACTTAGACCACAAAAGATAAAAGAACTGTGTTTCTGTTGAAGAATTCTTAGGAAAACCATTGTTGCCCAAACAGCAGTAGAAAGATGTTCCATTTTTTAGCCCAGTATATTAAGAACATTATTTCACCTGCTGGCATACTCCACAACCTTGAAATAGATTAAGGAACTAAGAAATAGATGAAGGAACTGTGGACACAAAAAAAATCAACATTTTTTTAACTATGTATATGTTATTTTGATATGCTTGCCTGGTTTCTACATCCAACCTAAGGTCATAAGACCTTGTATTTATTTGTACTTTGTGCCACTTAAACACCAACCTTTTTCAGGAAATGAGTTTCCATTGCTTACCAACTGACTTTGTATCAAGATCAGATTATTTTCCTACTTTCCAAATCATTAAAAAAATTTTAATTCAGAAAGATTTTGTGCTGCCAAGAAAGACTTCAAAGACACAGGTAAAAAAAAGTCTGCTCTTTCACAATGCACTATATGTACATATGTCTAAATAATAAAGATATTCTTTGATATCTATTAATTGACTCTCCTGATAATTTAGATAATTTTCAAGCATATTTATAGTCTTTGCTGTACATTCAACGCAATTATTTGAAATTCTTCATTAACTAACTCCTACCACATAACATATCTGCAAAACTAATAAGTCAGAAGACTGGAACCCCTCCCCTATGAGGACAGGCTGAGAGAGTTGGGGTTGTTCAGCCTGGAGAAGAGAAGGCTCCAGGGAGACCATATAGCAGCCTTCCAGTACTTGAAGGGAGCCTACAGGAGAGATGGGGAGGCACTCTTGATCAGGGAGTGTAGGGATGAGGAGTAACAGTTTTAAGACCAGACCAGTCTAACTAGATATGCTATGTAAAAAAAATAAATGTGTGTATATACACACACACACACTTGTATCTCCAAGTCATATTCATTCTTATCTCAGGTAAGAGAAATCCAATTCCGTTGGGAAACAAAAACACTATTTAATTCATTTTACGGAACAAAAACATTTTCAAACAAAATACATCAATAGAGACGGGAAATTTATCTGTACAATTACAGCTGTGAAAGGCTGGATAAGTCATAAATCATGGGATCCTGCCCAATCCCATACATTCCCTAGCACTGAAGCAAATTTATGTATCCTGCATACTTCAATTTTGCTAACCTTAATACAGGAGTTTTTCCATGGACTGATAATGCAAACCTTATTACATGGTGTCCTGGGTTCAGTTGGGATAGGGTTATTTTTTCACAGAAGCTGGGAGGTGGGCATAGCCAAAGGGCTATTCGATACCATTCTGACATCATGCCCACCTGGGCTATAAGGGGAAGCTAGCCAGGAGAGGGGTGGGGGACTTTGTGAAGCATCTACACAGTGAGGAGTTTCCATTGTATCCTATATCTTATTATTATATTCTCCTTTTTCTCATGCTGTATTACTAAAAATCTGTTGTTACCTCAACTCAGGAGGTTATACTTTTTTTTTAACCTTTTCCTCACCTTACCAGTAGAAGGAAAGGCAGGCAGGGGAGCCAAGGGAGTGACAAGTGGTGGCTGCCCTAACCCAAGACAATCTTTTTGGCACCCAACCACGGGGCTGAGGCATTTGGGATAAGATAAATATGATAACTGGGAGCAGTAATGGGCAAGACACGGACTGGACTTAATAGTGACATGAACTTGGGATGTGGGAAGTCATTGTGCTGGAGAGATGAAGGGTGGATTGTATGTTCACTTTTGATTACTTGTGTGGTGACAGTTTTTGAATTTTTTGGTGTGGAGAGGTTGTCTGTTAAAGTTTGTGTTTTTCATGATAATCCTTGAATATGTGATTCACATATGAGATGTGTGCTCTCAGCAGAGAAAGAGAAGAATCTCTGGAAACCATTTAATTTGTTAGGACCTCCACACAAGAATCAAAGTAGAAAACAACATAAAGTACATACATATTTTTATAAACTATCATTAATGCTTGATATTACATTTGTACTACATGCTTTCCTATGCTATAATCTTTGAAGTATATTACATTAATTATTGGAATTTAGATAGCTATACGCTACAACAAAGAAGATTTCAGCCGAAAAACCATACATATGCTCCAAGTGGCTGTTTAAATACTGACATGCAATGACTCTCAGATTTGAATGACTGAGCAGGCAGATGAACAATATGGCCTTTTAAGATCTCTTCAAGACATCTTTCTACAGCACTCTCACTTCCTTTTCATTAGAGGTATATCATCTTAAAATAAGTTTCTGAAAATGTTTTCAAAATATTTAATGATATATGATAAGAAAAAAAGTACTTATAAAGGGGTATAATACTAAGTCATAGAAAGTGTGTTTTGATTTAAAGAGCTTCCAGAAAATTCTAACAAATCATCTAAATATTATAATAATGTTCTCTCTGTAAAGTTAAGTGCTGCGAGATTTTTACAAATTGTAGTTTTTGTAAACCCACTAGCGGCTGGAATAGGTTCAGAAGACACCATTTCAGCCTTTGTAACTGACAGTCTAAGAGATTAAATTTATTCCTACTCATTTAATACTTAAAGATAGCAGCACTGCTTTCTTATATACCAAGTTCCTGAAAATGCTGCTAATAGCAGTTATATCTATCGCCACAGATACATCTATTTATATCTAATACATAGCAAAACTTTGTCAGATCTGTTTTTAGTACAGTACCTCACTCAAAATATAGAAAACATTTTCTATTGGGTGGACTAGGTCTCTGGTCATATAGAAACAACTTTTTAACCCAACACTGAAAGACACTTTGGTGAAGCTGAAATCAGTTAATTAAACCTAACTTCGACAGACAATCTGACTATATTTCAGAAAGAAGCCAACAGCAATAAATTTGAGGAAAAATAACTGCCTGCATACTGTATGAGTAGTCACAGATTGTCTATTTATGAGCTAAAATGCTAACAAGACAACCTATAAAGGTGCTGGAATAATGGCTAATTTGCAGTCACTTAAGCTTGAAAGAGATTCATTTTAGTTCCATAAAATTGTAGAAAAAGAAACGACCATAAAAATCCTTTGATCTGAACATTGAGCTCTTTGCTCATATTCTCATTTTGGAACGCTCATCACTGTCTCACTGTCTCTCCCTGCATGTTGACAAATTGTTAAGACATTTAAGAAGAAATCCATTAATAAGCAGCTAATAGAATATATGAATATTAAAATTACACCAAGACGCCAACTTTTTTGTCTACATGAGACTGTAAAATACTGAAAGGGTACTAAATTTTATCATCTGTGAAGATTTAAAAAGGATAACAAGTAGCTATTCTAACAATTCTTTTTCCTCCCTCTCTGAAAATTCCAGGAACACCATTATAAAAGGATTTAATTCAGATACAGGCTGTTTTTTCTCAAGACTCACAACAGCTTCTCACACCAATGGTGACATACAGGTACAGTTTGAACAGAGGCAGTTCCATGCCTCCTCAAAGCTACCAAAATACCTAACTCAGAGACCTGGCACCTACCAGTGAAAGCTTCGCACCTCTCCTTTCCCTCCCAACCAGCTAGATCCAATTACTCAAGCTCAGCACATAAAGGGCTTACAGCAAGTACCTTTAAGCACTTCCTTTGGCTTACAACTGCCTTCTTATAGAATAATGTGCTTCCTTGCAGGTAACCAACAAGGAACCAACCATTCACCAACCTGTAGGTAAACTCTTATGCCCATCTCAAATGGAAAAGAGAAAAGGAAATGACAGTTCAAGGATTACAATTAAAACAACATGACAGCACACCAACTGACTGTTTTCACTTTTTTGAAGCTAGAAGCATCATTTTTTTAATATATTGCATTAGCCAAAAGGGCATTTAAATAATGAGCTCCTTTTCCAGTGACTATCACCCTGCCACTGACCTCAGAGACCAAATACAACACAGCAAGACAAGTTCAGTCTGCAGGGCATACATCCTCATGCTACATTTCGCCATCGGTTGACACCTTTCAGAAAGGTCTAAATTTCCTGATAAAGAACATCTATCCTCTCTCATGGCCCATTCAGCTTCATCTTGCTCAGACAATGACAGGCAGTTTTGTGCACTAGAGACTGATCCCTTGTAAGCTCTGAATCACAGGGCTGTCTAAACTTGTTTTCCTGCTGACGTTAACCCAGGCAAAACTTCTCCATAAAACAATACTGTCATGCCAGAATAACTCAACAATTAGGGAAACACAGCATGACCTTGTAAATAACCAACATGACAGACAGCTAGGGAAGAATAAAGAGAACAAAGTAAATTTAATTCCTCTTTTCCATACTCATCTGTGAAAGACAAGAGCATGTCAGTTGTTTCATATGAGCCTGCTACAGTGAGTCTTCTGAAGAATTATCTTTGAAAATACAAGTCAAAAGAATCACTTATGAAGAGTGTTTTAAGGACAAAGCAAACAACACAATATTCTCAACAAAACAATCTAAGAGTAACTTACAATTATTTCAACTCTGAACATCTTACCCTCTGGAGACCTGCACACATTGCAGCAGAATAATAGGTCTCTGGGGAGACGTCATTGCAGCCTTCCAGTACTTGAAGGGAGCGTATAAACAGGAGGGGGAGTGACGGTTTACAGGGGTTGATAGTGACAGGACCAAGGGGGATGGTTTTAAACTAAGAGAGGGGAGATTTAGGTTGGATATTAGGTGGAAATTTTTCACTCAGAGGGTGGTGAGACACTGGAACAGATTGCCCAGAGAATCTGTGGATGTCCCATCCCTGGAGGTATTCAAGACCAGGCTGGATGGGGCCCTGAGCAGCCTGCTCTAATGGTTGGCGGCCCTGCCCACAGCAGGGGTGTTGAAACTTTAAGGTCCTTTTCAACCCAGGCCATTCTATGAACAGTAATTGTCCATTGTAACTATGAACTAGTAAACACAGTCCATCCATAAGACACTACACTGCATTCATTATTGCCAGGTTATGCAATAAACCACAACTTCAGACCAACAAAGGAGCTCAAACACAACAACAGGAGCAGGACCCCCAATAATACCCCACTCAAGCTGCTCGCAGGTCCATCAACCCATCAAAGGCTCATCTCCACAAGCCCAGAGGAACATGGGGATGCAAAAATGCAGGTAGAAACCCAAACCAAGGACTCCCAAGGAATAAACCCCCTGCCTAGGCCCCTCCCAGGGCTGTTCCAGCAGAGCCAAAGCCCCATTGTCCAGATGTGAAACCCATCACCAGAAGTCATCAGGAGCAGCTCTGAGGATCACCTTCTAAACTAGAAGGGTTACTGCCCAGGACATGCTGTAGGACACAGGGGAAAAGCAATTCAGGGTCACAGGACTTATTTTGGGATGTTTAGGGGAGGAACCAAAGGTGGGAAAAGGGAGGAGTCAAACTCATTTGGGTAGGAACAAAAGTGGGAAAATAAAGGGGTAAGGGGATGTAAATACCTAGGTGGTCAGGACACTCATCTGGCCATACCCTGTACCTGATCAGCATTGCCTGTCTTGTCTTCTTATTAAATTGCTTTCTGCCTCTTTCTTGCATGAGGGACCTCTCTGCTCTGTTCACACATGTGCATCAGGGTTTGAGTGGAGCAATAGGGGCCAGAGAGCCTGCATGTCCCTGGTACCAGTGGTGGGTGCAAGTACAGGTATGCAAGTGAGCATGTGATCATTAACAAATATCAACCTGAATGAGCTGGTGAGCATGTGAAATGACCTGGAAGAAAGGAGGTCAGGGTAGCTGTGTCTCTAAGGCAGAGTGGGGATCAGGGGGCTTGTGTGTCCAGGTGCCAGAAACCAGCAAGACTAGGATCCAGGTTCAGCTTGAAAACCCAAGGGAGCTCAGCTGCTGGAGGGATCACCCTTGTTCATATATAAACACATACATTTTTATCAGTGAACTTCCATCTTGTCCAGCAAGAGAAAGAAGCAGCATGAGACCATTGATGCACCAGCTGTCTCATCTGTGTGGCTGGCCACAGGTATGCAATGCATGCTATATGTGTGCATGCCTGTGGGAATACATCTTCAGGCTCTCTCCTACTGAACCTGGGGACACAGAGCTGCAGCAGCCTCTCCTCACCTCTCAGGCTGTTGGATCCTGCATGAAATAATTTTCATACCTCATTATCTTAATGATAAAAATTAGGGTGCTTTGCCAAAGTCCGTCACATCTAAAAATCAGAAGGAAAATACCTTGAGTATGTAGATGCGCACAGCACTTGTGTTAAAGTCCAAGGATTGTTAAATGACATGATCCCACCCCTGGCAGGAACACGTTGCAGTTGTTCCTTTGAGAACTTTTCAGAAAAACACTGTTCAGTACACATAATACTGAAGGTATAAGTCTGGCTGGTAACATGCCGAGTTAATTTCATTTTAGCTATTTTTTCCCCCCCCCGGTACTGTAGACAACAGATGTCATTTTTTAAAAATAAAATAACCTACTCACATACTAATACTTGCAATACTAGAGTATACAGACACCTGCTTCCAGTTAGTCTGAAGATCACTCAAAGCTCAATTGAAAGGCAGCAATTTCTAGTAAAATAAAAGTTTTCATTAGTTAATACAAAGACAAGTCTGTTTTCATTAGGTGAAAAAAAATCTGAAAGCACAAGCAGCCTGGGGAAGTTTTTATATTATCTAGCCTCTTCAACTACAACTGCATTTACAAGAGGAAATCCATCTTAATGTGACTGACAAGTAATAAAAGAAGGAAACCATACTAAGATTTTGTCCAGCGTTAAAAGGCTAGTTAATTGGCTCAGGAGAGCCAATTAACTTTAAGATACATGGTGCTTCATATGAGTACATAACATCTTTAGCAAGACAACATGCAATGTCAACTTCATTCCCTAGGTTTTGTGCATATGTTCTCATTTGAGAAAGCTTAACAGTGGGTAGCTCAGTAGACAAGGGCTTAGAAGAGACCTTTTAACCTTAATTTGTTCTTTCTTTGCCAAAACCAAAAGTTCAGAAGCAGCCTTTTACTCTGTACATGTACAACAGTATCTAGCATGAAGAAAACAAGATGCTGATTGTGGCTTGAAGACTTCAGTTCTAACACCACTAATAACCTTGAAGATCTCAAGTTGCAGCTACCTGTGGCTACTTCCAACTCTTCTAATTTGATTTCCAAAATTATTTCACACTAACAAAAATACTTAGATTTCTTCAGCAATCATTCTGAACCTTTCAAATTAAATTATATTTAGCAAATAATATATAAAGCTTTCTACCCATAAATCATGGGCTGAGCTACTCTGGAGGCGTTAAATTCTTTACCATGCATCATAATGGAGACAGACTTTTGACCAGATCCTCTATTAGCTATGGAACAACATACTACAGATCGAGAATTCTTTCTGCTTACCGATGTAAACACTCATGTCAACAGAAATGCCAGAGACAGAGCTACAGGGAAGGAGAAAAGCATGCCTAGCAATTTCTAGTACCACCTACAAGAGATTGAAGATTTAATCTCTAGAGCAGTACCTCAGGCACTTTTGCTTCCATCTCGGGAATAAGGACTCCTATTTTACATCTGTAACAGTAGATTTAAATAGACCTGGGAGTATTCTCAGATGCTCAAGCCACTGTGGAGAAGCGACATGTGTCCTTCGCAACAATTTTTTTTAGTCTTCACAACAGGATAGCGATGGAAAACTGCTTATTTGATATTCTAACATGGCCCCTGAAACATGCTTGTTGCTGAACTGTGACAAGAGGTTTAAAGCTTAGTGGATGGTTTGGGGCTTTTTCTCCCCCCTCACAATAGAGGTAATTTTGTTCCAGAACTCAAGAAATTTCCCAGGCACTGTTATAAGCTACTAGTGTAGACATATCTCGGTGGTAAGCTAAACAGCAACCAACAGGGAACGATTAAGACTGTTTCTAACTGCTTTCTAGGTTGCAGCAATAGCAGGTATTTCTTTGGGATGACTTTTTAGCATAAGAAATGTATAGTCATCTTCAGGATAGGGAAGCTACAGGAAAAAAAATTTGTATTCCTGCCCAGCTCTAGGGAGTCCCAGATCTGAGGCGGTGAGACATCAACACTTTAGGAGATGGCAACTATTTTTCCCCTACTCCTCACCCTTCCAGAAGGCTTCCTAGCACTTCACTGTTAATAGATACATATACAGATGAATGGATAAAAGTGCTCTAACCAGAGACAAAATACAATACAGGTATCAAGTAGAACATTAGTCTCAACAGGTCTAGCAATAAAACAGAAGAAAAAACAAAATTTTTTTAAAACCCCAAATTTATAGATTCATACGATAATGTCTTTACATATGGAAGGCCTTCTAGTCAGTGCTAACTATCTACCTATTAGGTAGCAATAGATTTCCCTGCTCCTATTGGCCTATTCTAGAATGAAGTCCTGCTCTTAAAAGCAGTTGCATGCTATGTTATCAGTGAGCAGCAGCAAAGGCTGTCTATTACATGAGCCTCTTGGATTTTCTGCTGTGTTCAATGTACAAATTCCTGCTGACCCTGCTTCCAGTGTTACCAGGCATGACAATTGCAGTAGGTAATTACAGTCCAGCCCAGGGATTCTGAAATGTAGTTAACTTCATCTTGGCATTTACTGTAGTTCAGCCATAACCCCTACTGCCAGCATGCACCACTGAAATGGGATTCATCCAATAACACATTTATCTGAAATGTTTCAGACATGCTCATAACACTTTCTAAAAAAAAAATAGTGGTGCTTTTTTTTTTATGCAGTCTTTCAGAGACATCTTGAAGTATTGGGGCCTCTTACCAGTTCTTTTCCCATTAGTTCTCTCTCAATTAAATTCCTTGTTCTACTGAGCTTCTTTGTATATTTTGATAGAGAAGCATTTGCTCTTTGTAGATTTTTCAAATAGTTTTATCTGTATGCTGGCAGGAATGCATCTTGAGAAAAGCAGGAGAGAAAAAAATCCCACTCCCTGATAACCAGTTTTTTACATATGCTCTAATAAGTGAGGCAGTAATAGTCCCTTTTTTCACGTTAACAAATCAGATACACATACAGTAGAAAATAACATTTTGACAGACATTTTAGCAGGACGTATAGCAATAGGACAAGGGGTAACGGTTTATAAACTAGAAGAGGGTAGACTCAGACAAGACACAAAGATGATTTTTTTTACCATGACAGTGGCAAAACACTGGAACAGGTTGCCCAGAGAAGCGGCATATGCCCCATCCCTGGAAACATCCAAGGTCAGGGTGGACACAGCTTTGAACAACCTGATCTAGCTCAAGTTGTCCCTGCTCGTGGCAGGGGGGTTGGACTAAATGACCTTTAAAAGGTCCCTTCCAACCCAAACCATTCTATGATTCTATGACTCGCAACACAGTGACTCAATCTGAGCAGTTTCTCATTATTTTACTTCTGTAGTTTTAAGAAACTTTTGTTTGCCCTCCACTACAAGTACGTGCCCATAGCCAAAACCACCATTCATGAAGAGCAGAAGCTGATACTATAGCTGGAAAGAGTCCAGTTTGCTTTTTTCTTAAACCCAAAGCTTACTCTACTAATTCTGCAGGGGTCCTGCAATTAACATGAAGCTAGCATAAATCTCCATAGATCTCAAATATGCTCCAGGACAAGGCTGTTAGGTTGTCCTCACTTAATACACTTGGGGACACAGCTCTTCTTTCCACATCTCTCTCTGGCATACAGATCTATTCCACACTTCTTAAGCATTTCAGAATCCATCATAAGTTTATTTACCACAGTAATAGCAGGTATTCTCTCACAACAGGAAGAATAATATTCTCTCTATTAAGTAGATTGGAAATTGAGATATAGGAAAGATAAATGACTTACCCAGGACCACTTGGGAAATTTATGGCAGAGCAAGGAATTGAGTCTAGATGCTTAATCTGGGTTCCCAGCTCATGTGTTATGTAATTAATTTTGTTAAAGTACAATATACCCCAAATGGTAGAAGTTTAAATGGGCGAACTATTTTAAAAAATGTAATGTTTGGGTGTTTTCAATAATGAGAGATAACATTTCAGCAGAACTGGATTGGAAAGTTAATGTGATCACACTACAAACAAGAGCTAGTTACTGTGTCCAAAGCCTAAGGTTTTTTTGCCACAGACAAGGATGCTAGAAGTATTGATAGGTCCTTCACTCTGGTCACCCTATAGGACAACACTGTGATGACTTCAAACATACTAATTCTTGTTAAACCTTAAATAAGAGGGAAAAAAGTGTCCCTTCAAGCATTTGCATGCTGTAATCTTTTCTGTTTAATTTTTCCACAAGTCTACCATGTATTTCCAAGCTTCACATTGGAGTCAATGTCTCATACTTTTATCATACCAGAGAATACAGACCCCCAGCACACAGTAGAAGAATAAGTAGCTTGAAAAGACAACGATGATTTACTACATATAAATCATTCTTACAGTAAGAGAAAAATATACTAGAGGTTAAAAAAAAAAATTATGTACTTTCCAGAGCAGGAAATTTGCTATTGCTGTGAGAGAGGAAAAAAAACAAAACACAAAAAACAAACAACAAAACCCAAACAATATATAAGAATTACAATTTAAGAATGTGTTTTGCCTCTATAGAGATTATCATGTTCTAGACGTGTTACTGACAACATATGCAAACTGCATTCTCCTATACTGGTTTAATATACATCTTTATGTTTGTACAAAGTTTAAAACCAAACTTTTATAAAATTATTTAAAAATCTAGTTATATTCTGCAAGAGAAGACTGTAAAGCATACTTTTGCAAAAATAGTATATTCCCCAAAGCCCTGGAAGGTAACAAACACAAGCTTTTACAAGCACCTTTGAACCAGAACTATGGTCACTGCAATATCAGTATTTCTTATGACACAGTATCAGGGGAAAAAACTCATTGCTCGAGAGTGAGCCAAGCCTTTCCAAGTCACAGACTAATCAGAATAATTCCCAGACAACATGCTGTGATATTTGCATTGTCAGCTGGTTATTATGATTTATTGGAAAAGTGGGACACAGATATAACCATAAAATGGAATCACGCTGTGATAGATTTAGCAATCTCATTACACAGCTTTTGCCTTTTCAACCCAAACTCTGCACAGCCATTGTTTTCCTTTTTGCAAAGCACATCAGGAAAGAGAAAAAAAAAATCCCAGATGTTTGAATCTATAGCTCTGTGTCATCTCTGCTTTTTGATTTTTCTTACTGATTTTCTAAGAAAAGGAGTGCTTCAGCAAATCCACCATCTAAATACTGCCCTAGAAACAGTCATGAAAGTGAAATCATTAATAGAGTACTAGGTATTTTTTCCATTGCAACTCCCATGCTCTTTCCAAGTACAGTCAATGTATCAGAGAACTTCTTTTGATTCAACACATATAACAACTGGTCATGTCTCACCATCTATTTAGGTTTTTTCAACGAAAAATGTGATCCATCTTTAGAAGACTGAGCCTTGACTTTCTTATAATCACAAAATAAAGGTGTCCTTCAAGGTTTTCAGGTAGCCTCATATCAGATATTCTTAGAGGTGGAAGCTTTTTCTTACTAGGTTCTACTAGAATAAGAATTCTACAATAACAGTCAGCAGATAGGAGACTATAATACTATATACACAAAATAATCATTTATATGGTAGCACTACTTGCAGACCCTCATTCATGTTCAGGGGTTTGCTTATACTAGTCACTGAAGAGTCATTAAAAAGAGTTTTACACCAAGAAAACAAAAATAACAGGTGACAGAAAATACTTTGCATATATTAATTATGGGAATTTTTTTATGTTTCTAATTCATTGCCATCATAATACTATATTCCATGAATCTAAGAATATACATTCTTAGAGATGTAAACACCATGTACAGAATTGGTCCCAAACAAGTTTTGGAAATTATTTTAGCAGCAGTCCACTCTCAGGAATAGCCCTGGAAACTGCTTCCACCTCAAACCCTGTGGAACAGAATCCATAAAAAAATGCTGAAATAAAGGAGATAAACCTTTTTTCCTTTCCCTTCTGTCTATAACGAAGAAGGTGGTGACCACATATAAACTGATGCTTTGCTGATTCTTGTGCAATCACTATGTCACTGGATATCAACAAATACCACCAGAAACAGGCATTACCAACAGATGACACTTGTACCCTTTCACTGGAAGAAGGCAATGAAGCATTTAGACAGCATATAAACTGAAGCCTGCAAGAGCAGCTGCAAAAACTAAATTCATGAAATACTTTACAGTGTAACTGTAACTGCTGAAAAAGTTTGAATTTAAATTACCAGTAAGTTCTGACAACAAAGGGGTTGTTTTTGTAAGTTAGAGTTTTTGATTTAGATGTGGAAGGGAAAGCTTACAGGTTTCACACCTTACTCATTTCACTATTTGAAGAACAAACAACTAAAGTACTCTGCTGGGGAAGGAGTCACCTATTTATTGGCTGCTTTTGGAGCTTTTAACGATCAGTACTAGCAATCATTCACAGCTATACCAGCATGATTGAGGAGATCAGTACCAAATAAGAAAAGAAAAACTGTGGTCAGAACAGAAGATGTCCATCAGGGATGAAGTTACAGTTCACGCCCGGGATAATATAAGACACTATACTCTGTTTCACATGTATGTATACATAGCCTTTCCTTGTGGAAATGGGATGCCACTGCTTCCATTACACAATCATTATAGACTAGAAAGGTATTTCCATTTATGAAAAGAAATTGGCCACAATACTTCAGCACCTGTGGTTTTAAAGGCATATTCAAGCACTGTGTCAGCAGATAAACATTCACTGTGGGGTGCTGCTTTTCATTTTTTTTTTTTTGAGACAGTCACAGCTTTTGGATCACTCCGTAGAAAAAGCAGTATTCAGATCCAAATGTAAAGTTTCTCTGAAAAGGAAGGTGCTTGCAACATGTACATTGCACTAATCCTGTCTCTAAGCATGTCCACAGCCCCTCGCACGTTTCTGCGTATCAGCAGCAGAAAGCACACACTCTTCATTCACACTATTTGGGATGAACACTTAAAAACCACTTCCGAGTACAGCAGACTCCAGATGTTTCAGATTGCTGCGCAGGCAGAGAGTGAGGCTATTCAGTTTCACAGCAAGAGGAAAAAAAAAATACAGTAAATTACCTTTCCAGGACATCAAAGTGGTGCAGATTATTGTTCTTCTTCCAGAATCATCAGATGATTAAAGAGCATTTTCCTCATTAAAACCTCTTACAAGGGATCACCATTATCCAACTCTTAATTTACTCATTAAGCTACATCTAGATTTTTTTACTACTCTAATTGCAATTTGATTCAAGTTCTTTACTCCTAAAGGGTTTTTTTTTTAAGAGAGGAAAAGGGCTTTATCACCTACCGAGTAAAAATACTGTTTTCTCTGAAGAAACCTTGAATTTAAAACTTCATAAGTTGTTTTTAAAACAGACCAACAATCCATAAAACTACCTGACCAAAATAAAAAATAAAAAAAGAAAAACCTTCAAGGGGCAGAAGGTAGACACAGACACCCAAATCCTGTTCTTCAGTTCCTTGCAGTCAGCAGAAGCAGCATCAGAAAGCTGTAACGCTGGTAGAGTTCAGCTGTTTTCTCCCTCACTGAAGGAAAAGCTCTCCAACATAACATAACCAAATCTCTGAAAGAGTGAAATGTTAATCCTTTTTTTTTTTTTGGTAGGGAAAAAAAGACACATAACCCCAGTCTGAAGCAGGGAAAAGGGTGTGGAGGAAGCAGCAGAGAGGAGCTGTGATGGTTTGAGCACAATCCCCCACTCTCCCCCAGTGCCACCTGGAGAGGGGTAGATGAGGCTGGGAAAGGATAGGGAAGAAAAAGAGTTGCTTTAAAGTTTGTCTTTGTTTCTCACTATTTTAATTGTCAATAAGTTAATTTTAGCCAAGGCAAGTCTGTTTTGCTCATGATAATATCTGATATGGGATCCTCCCTCTATTTCAACCCACAGGTTTTTTGGTCTTGCTTTCTCCATCTAGAAGGGCAGAAGAGAGCCACTGGGCGGGTGTCAGGCAGCAAAGCAATATCCACCCACCAAAACAGGACATTCAGATGCAGGTCATTGTTAAAACTGAAAAACACTTTTTTTCCTCCAGGATGTGGGACAGTGTAAAGATATCTTGATTTAGCATCATGCCTTGGGCATGGCCAGGAAACCTAACATTCAGGAGCTATGGTCAATACAGAGGTGTAAAAAAAATAACCCCCCATAAATTATTTGCCTGTGATTGCAGTTAATTTTCTTTTTCAGGGTATTCAGGTAAGGAATATTAACATGGTGTTAATATGTTTATCTGTATATATGAAAATCAGATTAGGTGCAATTGAAACAAAATTTAATATTTTAAAGAAACATTAAGTTTGAAGGCATTTATTTCTAGCAAATGACTACGTATGTTATAGGTACATTAACTTCTCAGGTGCCAATGAAAAGATACTTGTGGTAGAGCCACATGAACTACTTCACTTGAAACCAAGGTGAAATACTAATTCCATAACACATCATTTGGGTTTTTTCCATTAAAATATTGCTCCAAAATTAATTGGCCAGAATTACTTTGCAAGAAAAATTTTATTAAATAGCTGTGTTTAAGTTCTTTTGAGTTAACATGAAGTAATTTTTTTACACTATGCACAGGAATGAGGCTATATAGGAGTAAAGTTAAGTAAATCAAATCATGTACATTGCTCCTTTTGTACTAAAATGTAAAAATTTTGACCTTGTACTTAATTACCCTAACTTTTATTGTACTGTATTCACATCATATTTAGTTTTCCAAATTGGTGTGTACTCCAAGTGCAGTTATTTACAAAGAGCAAAGACCAAGAAAGGAGAGAAGCTGCTGAAGACAGTTATTTTCAGCAGCATTTCCCAAGAGCAGGCTCACCATGTTTCTCTAATAGAACTCTAAACCTTCCTCTGTGAATTTCAGATGCTGGCCAATAAGACTACTTTTAAGTATCTCTTATGGACGCACATGGTAGTCTTCCAATCACTAGTTTGAAACCAATGACTTGATATTAGACAAAAAATTTTATCTAGAGGAAAAGAGGGTTAAGTACTGGATGACACTCAGGAAAAGGTTAAGAATGAAGTGCAGTATAAAAAAAATAAAAGAGTAACAAAAAGAAATCTGCATAATGTCTTTATAGAAAGAAACTGCTGGTGAACAGTGGGGGAAAATAATAATGCAGTACCTATTTTTAAATAATGCTGCTAAAAAAGAACCTAGAATTTACAGCCTGGTGAGATTTGTCCTATTACTGAGTAAACTGATAGAGAATCTAATTAAAGATAGGATGGCAGAACAGTTGGATAAATATAACTTGATAGGCTTAAGCCAGCATGGCTCCAGTAAGGGGAGGAGAGGGGCAGGGGAAAGAAATCTCACTTCTTTAACCCAATAGAATACTCTTTACAAACATATACAGACAGGGGAGGAAGAGTAAATGAAGGTGGTCTTAATTAACTTCCATCTTCAAAAATAATATAATTAGATCTTTAGATCTTCCCTAAAGGGGTGTTATTTTTTTTTAATTACACTTAAGGATATCAATTATTTAGCTTTATGTCACCAGCTGTGTACTAGGTAGTTTTCTAAGGGGCAAATATCTTTATTTAGAAATTAACTAAGCAATCGAAAATAAAGTTTAAAGTTACTCCTCAGAACAACCACAGATTTTTAAGTAGAAAAATATCTCACAGGTCTATGTAGTTCATGATTTGAAAAAGGAAATAGCAGATGGATGACATTTCCCAGTGACATCACACTGTTTCCATTACAAAACATTATAGTGATCTGGGAGAAATCCTAGATAGAGTTGCATGCTTATACCTGGGGACTAAGCAACATAACAGGTAAAATGTAACTCGTCTATTACAAAGTGTGAAGATGTGCCCAGTGAACAAAGGATTAGAAACCCCCAGACTCATTTTTAAACCCCCTGTGAAGAATTCAACAAACCAACCAACCCACAAAGAAACCCCAAACATGAGACTCAGAGTTCACCATTGAAAACTTGATGAGGTTAGTTTAAGGATATTAGGAATGTAAACAGAATCTTTGGGTACACTGGAAAGGTTAGTTCTACACAGAGTCAACCTAGAAGAAGTAGGCAAACTTAGGCAAAAAAAAGGTGCATGAACATGGCCAGAAATGCAGCATACTGGAGGACACAGCAGAATAGTTCACCATTGCTAGCTCTGGCAGTTTGCCACACTTTAATCCAGCTATGTCTAAATTACATTATTATGGCCATAGGAGGGTAGAAAAGATGTCTGGAGGAAAGAGAAAGCCATCCACTGGTCTTAAAATTTTTCTTTCCCAGAAATAATAAACATTTTAACTGCACATATGGCTACATTTTAAACCTAAGTTTGCACCCAGCCAAGCAGGAACAAAAAGTATTCTTCCAGAAGTTCCGTAGAGATTGCCAAAGTAAAACAAAGGGGACAACATTACTGGATAGAGGCTCCAAATAATCTGGAGATGTTGCCAGTGTCAACAAAGTAGTTGAGGCATCAAAATAATGCCTCTCCTTTACATCCACCAAAGAAAGCAGGAAAGCATCAGAGACTCCGGCTGAGCAGTTTTTGGAAGGGTAAACATTCAAAAGAGCCACAATACCAACCACTTTGGAGAAATAATCAGCCAAAAAGTAGAAACATCTGCTAAGGTTAGGCAGAATATCCTTACCTTCAGAGAAACGGGGGCGGGGAGGAACCACAAACACATTCAACCAACAAGGATTCCCAGTGTCTTCCAGCAAGTGCAGGTGACAGAGTGTGTCAGCATTGAGCAGCCGCTGCCCAGAGGGTCAGGCTGAGCTCTGGGTCCCTGCTGCACTGCAGCAGTGAGCACAAGCACCTTTGCAGGGCTGTTTGAATGGCTGCACCATGCGCACATTTTGCGCAGCACTCACTGGGATGCTGACCTTCTTTCAGACCTCCGCAAGGCCACCTTTCATGATTCGTAAGCTGCCACTCTCCAAGATCACATCAAGTTACAGGAGCCCTTCAAGCCCCTCCCCAGCTCTGGCCTACACGGTCACAGGGAGCTAAAGCAAGAAGAACATAGGGTGGAACCTGTTTCTGTTCTCAGATCCCTGCAGCAAAACTTCTCTGGATACCTTTGGGATCACAAGGTATTACTGGGGAAGCTCTGCTTATTCCCCCTTCACTTTACTTACTCCAAGTTTCTGGTATTTTGAGACACACACCAACCCTTTTTTGTCCCTCAACTTTATTTGTTTTTATAAACTATTTAAAAGAAAGGTCTCTGATTGGGGCATGGTGGATGGAGGCTTATGCCCCCTAGAGAGCCAGAAAAACATTACCCACAAACAGATACAGGGATGAGCAAGCACAGGGCAAGTAAATGGTGAAAAATCTAAGAAATAAGAGAAAGGAAATAGCATATCTAGCTCCAAAAGAGGACTTGGCTTACCAGGCACATCAGAATCATGATGAAATGAAGACAAAAGAACCCCAAGAAAAACAAGTTCCCAGGAAAGCTAAAATAGCCCATGCTGGAAATAAAGTAGTGCTGTATGTCCAAACAAGCTTGGAACTGACTTAATATTAAAAAAGCTATCCATGTCAACAGCTAACACTGAGAACACACGTAAGAATTCAATATAAAAATAGAATAATTAGGAAATAGGGTCTTCATTACCAAGTGTCTGAATGTTGTCACAGTTCACAAATATTGAGAGACCTACTTTTCCTTGCACATTTGTGTCTCTGGGCAGAGTGTATTGGCTTCTCAGATACCTTCAGAAAGCACTGGAGGTTTTTAGGTCTGGTTTTATTTGTTACTTTTCCTACCTGCTTACCTCATTCAGAGTTTGCTTTTTTTTTTCTTTATGCTTTAGACACATACTTCTCTCTCCCCTCACTACCCTTTTCACTCCCAGTTTGTCTTCTGCACAATTTGTTTTTTGGGTTTCTGTAATCTCAGAGAGAATTTTCATTTTCTTTACCTAGTAGAATCCATCTGGTCTGACTGAGGAACCCAGCAGGTATACCAGAGAGTACTATGTGCTCAAGCAAAGAGACTTGGAAACACCCCTTTCTGACATGTGTTAACCTACAGCTTCTGGACATTTTGAACTAGACTTCATGTCTTCATCTTGGTGTTTGATAGCTCTTGAAGAAACTATTTTATGAATTTGTCTAATCATTCTGTGCCGTTATACTTTGATCTTCCATGATGACTGCTAGCAAGAAGATCCCACAGTTTAATTGTACTTTGCATGACATACTTCTGTTTGTTCTATATCTGCTGTTTGATTTCTTTAATATCCTTCATTCTTGTATCATGTGACATAGAAAATTAATAAAGTGATTAATGCATGGTCATTCATCATTTTATAAGCCATTAACACATTTGTCTCTTCCCCAAATTGAAGATTTAGATACTTCATCTTTCCTCATACCAAAGTCACTGAAAAAAAAATCTCCGATTATCCTTGCTGTTGCTATCAATAGCTAGGGGATGAATGATGAACTTCAGTGGCAAACTTCAGTTACTTGCAGGAGGAAGAAAAGTAGATTTAAACTCCAGTTAGACATGAGCTGACATTACCAACAAGTTAACTCAAATTAGCCAACACTACTTAATAGCACATTATTTTGCAGTTCAGACATGTTCTAGGAAGCAAATTCTTCTGTTGTTCTGCAAACTCTTCAGAGAGTTCCCTTTTAAAGGATCACAGCAGTTGTATTTTTTTTAAACTAGAGCTAAGAATATTAATGTGTTTCCTGAAACAGTTACTGGGTGAATCCACTTCAACTATATTATAATGATCATGCTTTATACATAATTATACACTGTATAATTTCAAACAATCTACAGTTGAACTTATAGATTAGGTAACTTTCAGGTTGAAACTCATGTTAGTAACAAGATTTACGAACACACTAATGAAAGACTAACTGAATGGTCCCATACCACAACAAACCTCAGCCAAGCTGAAACCAGTAGTCAGCTGGTTCTCACTATTTCCTCAACTTAATATTAAAAGTAAATTTAAAGAGGTTATTTGTTGGTTGTTTTTTTTTTTTTTCTTCCCCTCTATCTATGTGACCAGATTCTTCTTTTTCTTCTAAAACCACACTCCTTTGTCCAGGAAATAATATGTATCATTTAGGAGTGTTTGCATTTTATGTATAAACTACTGAACTGAATTCAGTTTAATGATGCAAAACATCCACAGTATCACATCATAATACACTTCTAGCCATCAGCAAACTATTTTGCTTTACTTAATACTGATTATTTTTTTTAACAGAACATCAATTCTGCACTCCCAAAGGCCTGTTACTCTATTCCATTTCAAATGCAAGACTAAGTGACTGGGGGTGGGGGTGCTCAACTCCTCTGAAAGTACAGAAGCCCAAGAAACATTTACTGCAAAAGACAAAATGGGAGACAAAGATTAAGGGAGAGAGAAGAGTGTGTCAAAATTTCCAAAACTCTGAATGAGTTAACCAGATAAAGGAACTAAAAAGAACAGACCTAAAAACCTCCAACACTTACTGAAGGCATCCAAGAATGATACCTTCAGATCCCCTGCAGCCTAGAGTTGAACACAACTGTGTCTTCCCTGTCTCTTCCCAAATTTTGGAGTTGTTTCACTTTTTAACGTCACTAGATAATTCAGGAAAAAAAAAGCCTGCATAAGGAGAATAAAGTCTAATCCCCACCCAACAAAACAAATCCATCACATCACAGCACAAATCTGACAGAAATTAAATGAATGAGGCCAGGGGAACCTTCCCTCTCTTTACCTGGGAATCACAGTTTGACAGAGGTGAGGAGAATACCTGTCATTAACATGACACAGCCATTACTAGATTGATCCCAAAAGTTTCTACAGGGTTAGCAGCTTCACCCAAACTGCTGATTGAATAGATATTACTGCTGATTGAAAGAACTGCTTTGTTGCCACTTCTCATTCCCTAGTTAGCATCCCCTGATCTTCAGCAGATAAATAGGCATATTAAAAAAAAATTCTGTGTTACTTTGTCACTTTCAATACATTCTAGATCCTCTTCAAAACTGTTCACATTCACAGTAATAGAACATGCTCTATAAACGTTCTTTGTGCGATGCAGTGCTTATTGCTTCATATATACAACCAGTTAAAGCTCACATTGAATGAAAGGAAGATTAAGTATTTTTAATGGGGCTGCAGAATCTGTAGAAACCACGTCTGCAGTACTCCCTGGAGTGGAATATAGGATATTGAATGCAGTCATTCAGCAGAAACCAAAATGAAAGGCCTATAGATGTAGCAGCATCATATTCTGATTATGCAACATCACATGGTACAACAGGAGTAGTTAAGGGTGCAGCTGATCTAACTACATGCTGGGACACTGAAAGCATAACCATCAGCAGGATTTCGTATATCTTATTTCCAAAGTGTTACGATTCTATCACAGCATGCTATACATCAAAACCCTCCCAAGGAATTCAATTATAGGTGAAACATGGAAAACAAGAGTTGTTCTCCCTAGCCCCCCCTTTCATTTTCTGGAATATATTGAATAAAAAAGATTTAATAATTTGAAAGCCTTAAGAAGCACATATAACAACACATACTGCCTTCTAAGGCTGTAGCATTATAGAGAACTTGAGACAGGCAACAAAAGCTTTTAACTGAATTGTCTAGAAATATAAGTCAAACACAGTATTTAGCTCAGACAAGCCTGTTAAAAATTACATAAAAACTAAACTTCTGTAGTGTTAAAATGCAGCAAATTAATGTTGGAGCACGTATTAGAATTGCACTACAAGGTGTTCAGAAGAACCTCTTAATGGCTCTCCTTCAGAAAGAGACAGGTCTTGAACATAAGAGTCAACCAGCAAGAAATGCCATAAAGCTTAAGGATAATGAAGACAGATAGATGTTTTCTCAAATGTAGGTTAGCCAGCAAGCTGGCCAGATTAATTAATTCTTAATGACTCATTAATATGTCTGCTTCCGCCTGCATTCGCAAACCATTTGAAAGTGTGACTTGGCACCTATTTAAAGCTACATTTCCAGCATGCACATAAAAACACAAGAAAATCCTGTAATTATCCTCTGGAGTTTTTTCTTTTACATACAAACAGGGTGCACATTTGTTAAGATGAAAACTTAGTATATCCAACGAAATTATGCCTCTTATCCTCCGAATTACCCCTTTATGATTACTCTTTTACAGGTATTACTCACCAGGGATAGAACATAGTAAAGATTTAACAAAGCACTTATCCATTTCTGGTTTTGGACAATTCTAAAGCTTGGTTCCTATCAAATACTAATTTAGGTGTCTGTATCAAAGCTCAGCTGACTGGATAACTGGATCAGACACTCCAAGGACAACATAAATTAGCTAACAAAAGTAAATCCTAGTATAAGAGCTTAAAAAATTATTAGGTACAAGGTAAAAAATTATTGTACTGCTTATTATCTATAATTACTCAGAAAAAAATACTGCTTCTGAAAGAAAGAAAAGAAGAAAGAGGGGGCAGAACAGGGAGAAAAAAAACACAATGATTAGAAGAAACCCAGTCATATTTAGCAATATCTGCCTTGACAGCAGTTGGAAACTAAGAAAACAATCATTTTAGATTATTTCTAATAGTTAAAATATTTTTTCCAAGGAGTTTGTGTACTTGTCACTAACTTCCTCTTCTTTCCTTCCCAAAGACCAGAAAAAGAATTATGATGATAATTACCACCTGACTTCCCAAAATTTTTATACAGCTTCAGGGTCTCAGACATTCCTATATAGGGATTTCATTTTGGTTTTAGGAAGTACCTCCAATAGGTTACATCTCTTAGATTTTGTTTATCCTGCAACCTCTTACCTGCAGCTCAAGCATTCAGCTGTGAAAAATCCAGTTAAGTCAAAGACTGTCAGATGTGAGCAGAGCTTAATACCCTGCAAAACTATGCTATCACTAATATTTAACACACTTCTGAGAGAGCCTGTTCTCTTCCAGTAGCATTCCAGACTAATTAAATTCAATTGCATGACCAGCAACAGAAACTTGACTGTGATTTGTTCATAACTGTTCCACATTGTGCTGGTTTTGGCTGACATAGAGTTAATCTTCTTCATAGTAGCTAGTATGGGGCTGTGTTTTGCATTTGTGCTGAGAACAATGTTGACAACACAGGGATGTTCTCCTTACTGCTGAGCAGTGCTTACACAGAGCCCAGGCCTTTTCTGCTTCTCACAACACCCCACCAGCTAGTAGGCTGGGGGTGCACAAGAAGGTGGGACGGGACACAGCTGGGACACCTGATCAGAGCTATACTCCATACCACATGGTGTCATGCTCAGCATATAGAGCCAGGGGAAGAAGGTAGGGGATGTTTGGAGTGCTGGTGTTTGTCTTCCCAAATAGCTGCTAATGAGCGAGGGAGCCCTGCTTTCCTGGACATGGCTGAATATTTGCCTGCTGATGGGAAGTAGTGAATGAACTTATTTTGCTTTACTTGCAAAGGTGTTTTTTGCTTTCCCTGCTAAACTATCTTTATCTCAACCCACAAGTTTTTTCCTTACTTCTACCCTTCTGATTCTCTCCCCCATCCCACTGGAGAAGAGAAAGCAAGCAAGCAGCTATGCAGTGCTTATGGCCAGGTGGGGTTAAACCACAACAAATATGAAACAAATTTAACAATAAAAACAAATCATTAGTTAAAAAAAGTTGCAAACTATACTATCGCGAAGTGAAATAATTTTCATTTCTTTGATTACTGTCCAAGTTTAAGAAGTTTTGACTTAAGAAACAGTATGCTTTTGACCTGAGGAGAAATTCTGAATCTCACAATGAACAGCATGCAGATGAAAACAGGTCTAAGATGTGCCAGTATAAGCTAGACATGCCCTTATAAATTCATTGATATTTGAACTTGAGCAAAACAATAAAAAGTAACAATAGAATAACTTGGTGTGGCAGGTTGGCCCTTGGCTGGGGGCCAAACCACACACATCCGCTCACACAGTCCCTGCCCCCACCCAATGATAGGGGAGAGAATTAAAGAGATAAATGGCAAAGAGGACTCGTGGGTTGAGATAAGGACAATTTAATTACTAAACTACAATAATATTAGAAATAATACTATATACAAAGATGCAATGTGATACATAGTGACACTGCCCCTCCCCACCTGATGACCAAAGGCCTAGCCCACTCCCAGCCAGTGGCCCCGAAGGAGGGAGAAAATAGGTGATACACAATTATGCTGCCCCCCCCCCTGAAAAAGGCTCGGCCTGTTGACAATGATACCACCCCCCGAGAA
>WKFP01014731.1:1198485-1244599 GCA_011057875.1 Pterocles orientalis | reverse complement strand
GGCTCTGTGTAGACTCATCAAATCCTTTCACAGTTTAAGGATCTACTTAGATGTCCAGACCCTCAGCTATGGTAAAGTGGTGTAATTCTGTCAATTGTGCTATGCTTACTCAAACTAAATAATTCAGGCACAACACACCTTCCTTTCTTCTTGCTTAATGTACACCCTAAACCAGAGGTGAATGTGTTCCAGAAATGACTGCTGAAAAAAAGGCTGGAGTTTGCAGAATCAGACCTTATTTACAGGTAAATTGTTTCCTTGCTTACTGATTAAGGGAAAGGTTTAGCAATCAGAATAAACTTGATTTTTTTTTTTTCCACAAAACTCTATGTAGGAAAGTTCTAGGGACATTTTGTTTCAATTTGAAGACTGTAATGAATTATTTTTTTGAAATTCCGTGTAGGTTTGTTCTTGCTGATAACATGATCTATTGTTCTCTGAGCTATGGTGAGATTGCCATCCCTTAAACAGACAGCACTTACTGGAAATTAAACCTCTACTAATGTATTCTAATTATTACTTCAGCGTAATTTGCTGCTCCAGCAGGGAGTCAGAGCTAATCTGATGGTAACGATTCTTCTGTGTAGCTGTTAATATTTCTTCTATGTTGAATATCCACATAATGGATCTAGCCTGCAGCTGATTAATGATCTTGGTGCTGGAACAGTGATTTGTAGCTAAATCAGCCCTCACTGGAAGAGATTCAGTGTTTCTCAGTCAATACTGTTGAAAAAGTGTCAACAATAACTTTTGTTAGTGCAAATGTCAACTAGTAAGGTGTGAGAGATGCAATAAACTGAAGTAAATAAGGGAACTTCTGCCATTTATGCATTTTATTTATACATGGAAGAAATTACAAAAACAAGCAAATAGAAGAAAACCCAACATTCCAGTGTTCACTGCACAAAAATCAAAACCTTCGTTACTACTTCACTGAACTGCCATTTTCTAAACAACGTAAAAAGGAAATTGAGCAGTATGGATTTTTTCTTTCTTTATGGACATAAACATGAAGCTGAAGAGAAAGTTCAGTAACAAGTTAAAGTCTAGGTGAAACAGAAATGGAACACAGGTGTTTTGAGCCCTTTTTTCCTTATAGATTCTCCATGTTTCAGAATACGAATGTTTATAATATTATATTATGATGTGAATTAACAATAATTAGATCCCATGTATATAAATATCAGAGAAAAATAAATTATGGTCCCCTCCAACCACAAGTTTTTGAAGAAATTCTTTTCATTTATACTTCCATATATCTGATTCTAATACAACTTTGTGAAAAACTTTTTTTTCAGAGGAAAAAAAAAAGAAAAATAATCTCAAAGCTTGAAATATGTTGATTACACTTGTTTAGTTACTGCCTAAAATAACCTTAAAATTTATATATTGTACTCTGGATTAAAACAAAAGTTTCATTTTACTTGAACTAATATCACTTTCTTGGTAGGAAACTCAAATATTTCAGATTTTAATTTTGGATTATGATTTTATTTTTCACATCTCTTCATTTTCAGTCTATTACTTGTTCTTGGGAGAGCAGACAAAGAAGAAGAATGAGAAGAAAAGGTGAAGTGGGGGTTCCTTTCCACAGTTTTCTAGCTTCCAGCTGTTGGAAGGCAACAGATGTATAAAAATGTTATTAATTTAGACAATGTCGCAGAAAACTGAAAATGTGTCTGAAGAGAAATGTTCTCAGATTCTTTTTAAAATATACATTTATGTATATTTTCATTCTTACTTTTAGTCTGTAGGAAAATTCTCTGAACACCATTTAAGCAAGTTTCCTTATAGACTGATATTACCATAATGAGATGGATAACAGGTGATAAAGTGTCACTCCATCAGGGCAGATACCACTGCAACAGATAAAATCTCAATGCTTATTTGATGAAAGCTCCAATTGACTTCTCTGAGGAATAACTCCCTGCAGAATTTTCTTTTTTAATTTTTCTGTTCATATCAAGGTGCCAGAGGAGTGCCCCTGCCCAGTCCCAGGAAAGTGGGGAGCCCACATCTGCTGAGCACCCAAGAAGCCATCTGCCCCTTTGTCCAATTCCCTTTTTGACTACTTCTTCCTTCATGGCCAGTCCTACACCTCAGCTTCCAGTCTGGCCCACAGCTGCCATACAGTATTTCCGAAGGTTTCTCAACTTTACTGAGTGAGTCTGTTTTAAAATAATTCATAATATTTGATAAAGTTGCTTTTTCTCAAACACTCCCTTGAAGCAAGAGAAGAGCGGCAGTTCTTGGGACAACTCTGCGCAGTTCATCCGTATGAAAAATTAGCATCATTTCCATAGCTGAGCAATTGTACTGACAGAAAACTCCAGGTTTTGTTAAGGCTGAGTATTGTTATAAATGAAAACCGATCAGACAGTTGCACCAGAGCACAGAGACACTGCCAAGGCAGTGAAGCATTTATGGAAAGTCTTATTTGTTACACAACCCACCTGTAAAACTATTAGCCACAAACTTCGTAGCCTTTGAGGTTCACCGATTGTCACACAGTCAGTAAATTTTAATATATAAAGACTTCACTGGGAAGAACAGTTTATGGGATCTGAGGGACAGATACTACTAGCAGTAGCAAACAGCTTTATTTTCTTTGCTGTCTGGGGCAACCTTTCTTACCTTAAAGCTTGGTTACTGTACTTTAAATTCACTGTAAGCTACAGTTTTATTCCTAAAGATAGATTCAGTTCTTGGCTCAAATTCTGGCTTTTATTTTTAAGCTATTCTGTTGTATTTTTTTTAATTTGCTCACATTTCTTAGAAACCTAAATAATTTTACTTTTGAAATTCAAACATAGTGTACTAAATCAAACAGCTTGTAAGATCACATAACACTGTTACAATAACAATAAATCTTTTAGTCTCTATTGTAATAAATTATCCTTGCTAGCCAAATGACACTTTTTGCATATGGACGTGTCTTATAGTTCCATATACAGAGACTTGCTAGACATACGTCTCAAACAGTGCGTTCTTAGCTATTATTATGTGAATATACAGTAGAAGAAATTAAAATTAGTAGTTTTTATCTGGGTGAACTAAGGAAAAAAAAATAAATACAATTAACTGAGTGTTGTAGTTTTGATTCTGACTGGCAGCCAAACACCATAACAAATGCTCACTCACCTTCCCCCCTCCCAGAGATGGAGGAGAGACTTCAACGGGTAAAGGGAAAAGAGTCTCGTGGGCTGAGGTAGGAACAATTTAATAAATAAACTACAATAAAATTGAAAATAATAATATTAATAATATACAAATATACAAATGTGTGATACACAGTGATCCTGATACCCAATGACCAAGGCTCAGTCTGTTCCTGGCTAATGATCCCAGAGCAGGGAGGGAACAAAGAAGAAACATCTGACATATGCAAAACATACCATATATATATATACCAAAGATGGGTGTAGTTGCTCATAGAAGGCATCCAAGTAACACAAATCTGCCAGAAAGAGGATATGCACAAGGGACTATGAATAGTAACAACATCCTCCTGAGTAACACAAGAAAGGCAGCAAGACAAAAGAAAACAAGATAACCAAAATCAGGAGCAGAGGAGACTCCCCTTTTTGGGAGCAGGGCAATTGTATGAAAATATCTGATGAACTCTCAGGCTCAACTATCTGGACCCCGGTGACAAAGAGCCTCCAAGAACCACAGATATCAATGCTCACTATACCGCCTCAGCTCAAATGCTTACAGGAAGTTTAATATATGTTAATAATACTGTATATGTAGTGATGATTAATAATGAGTATAAATTAACCATTAGCAAGTGTGCTGTTAATGAAATAACTTAGCAAAGTTTATTTTTAAGGTTTAAAACTAGCCCATTATGTCAGTCTTCTAGATATTCCCATTACAGTGATCTCTAATTCCCTAGCTGATAAACATATATGAATATTCAGGTTTAACATGAGTGAATAAAATAAGTGGTTGTTCCTATAAGAACAAACTGTGAACCTTCTATGCATAATACTAGCCTGACTGATCATAACAGTTCTCTTCAGGGTGATTAAGAAGGCTTCAATATAGATTACAATGTTTGTACAAAATTACAAAGTTTTAAAAATAATTGCTAGTTAAGCAAAAATAAGATCACATATAGATGAGAAAGTATAGGTGAAATAAACTAATTTCAAGCAACATTTGAAAGAAAATAGAAAACTGATGAAACAATACAACAGAAATATTTTTTCTAAGGTTAGCGACTATTGCATTGTTATGAAATAATATTATTTAATGATAAAAGATCTTTAAATAGTGGGACTGAGATAGTGAAGAAGAATGAAGAGAAGCAGGTATCAGAACAAAAAGGTTTTTGCCAGTTTGTGATGTGTTTCAGAAACAAGGCAACACTGTAATTGGATCTTGATTGAATGGGGAAGCACTAGAATTATCTCAGTGAAGTTGCAGACAACTCAGAAGTCCTGAAGGACAATATATATACATCACAAACAAATAAAGTCCTCTGTCCTTAAATTCTTTAGTAGACGCTGTCCTACAGTGCTAAATATGTTGAAATATATTTTTAAAATTTACCACTTAAAAAAAATCTTTAACAAATTATTGAATAACTTTTATGGGCATAGCATTAAAAAGGTGTCATGAAAACGAAATGTCAGGGTATGAGGTGACATCTTCTCTTGACTCATCTGAAAAGCAACCTCAGAAGAGCACGTGCCTTAAAGACCATCTCTTCCTCAGGGACTGACATACCGTGTTGGCTTTTTTGCCTTTTTTTTTAAACATATTTTTCTTCTCCTCCTGATGGATGGCACATGAATGCTTCCACAGCATGCATCAGCCTTTAATTCAGTCCAGCACAGGAAAGAACAAGGCTGGCAGTTCCACCACTACTCATCCTCCATTGGAGTGGTTGTTCTCAAAAAACTACTGAGAAGGGATAATTTCACAGCCTAAGAAAACTAATGAGCTGCAACTTGTCTGATATTTCTATGGTTTATTCTCAGTATTGATTGGGTCAGGTCTCTGACTCATATCTACATAAATTCAAACTAACACGATTAGAGCTAATACCATATTGTAGCCCTGATTTGCTTCCTACGTAGTTGATGAATTCCGCAACGGACAGAGGTTAAACTAGCATAGCAGTATGGAGATATTACTACTGGGTAAACATTACAGTGAAACCTGTTAGAGAGTGATACATTTTTGTATGGCACTCCTTTCCACGTGAAACTGAAAAGCAGATTACATTAAATTGTCAGGAAGAAAAGATTCAAGGTGACATAATGTAAATGGACTAAGTGCATACTCTTTCTGGTTGGTTTAAAGCTAGAGACAGATTTTGTAAGTGTAGAGAAAGCAAGTTTCGAGAGAAAACAAGTTTTGACTGCTACATTAGGTAGTAACATTCCTTTGAAATTAAAGTATCACTATGCTTATCTAGTAGTACAGCCTCAGTACACAATTTCTAGGCTAAGAGACACTGGTTTTGATTTCTGTTTGCTTAAATAAACAACATATATACAAAAAGGTTCAGTTATTTTGCTGCCAAAATTGAAAGCATTCATTTCCAGTACTAGAACCAATCTGACCAGAAGAATGAAGCAACAAGGGATAGCTCAATTATACTAATAATTTTAAAAGTTTTGATTTAGATATGAGAGCATGGAGGGGGTAGCAGATTATACATAAGCACTTTAGTACCTCTAACTTAGCTTGTCATTTTAGAAAAAACTTCCTGCAAATTATGTTCTACAGAATACAATTTCAAGCATGCCTTTCACTACTGTTGGACAGATGGTAGTCGGTTGATGACAGTGGGGACAAAGTCTCAAGAACTTCTCATATAGAAATGTTTTTCTGAGAAAACAAAACCTCTTGTTTTTGTAGCCAGATGTGCTCTCTCCACCCAGGAGGAGAGACAAGACAGAGAGAAAAACAAGATGATAGCAAAGCAGCAATAATAATGACCTGTGATGTGTGGATAGTGATGGCCTCTGTTGTTTGCGTTTTGTTTTTTCTTTGATATACTCTACTCCTTGAGAGAGAGTTGTGTATTCTGCTGGAGAAATATATGAGATGTGCATTGAAGTGAAAGATAATAGAGTGAATTGACTTGTGAAGTAGTGATGCGGATATGAACGAGGTGTGAGCACCTGAATCTCCCTTTGTGTAAAAGAAACCAAAACAGAAAGCAAAGGAAAAAGACGGTTTGAATGCGGATATTAAGAAACTTTCTTTCAATGCTGAGACAATAGAACAAGCCTCTCTTGCACATCCCAGATACAAGTTTCTCAAACTGGCATTGGGTTTTCCCATTATTTGATCAAAGAATGGATTATTTAATCAAAATTTTGAAATAAAGCCTCAAATAATTTTTTAAAAATAGCAAATAATTCTAACTTACTTCACAATAATGTTAAGGCTGCAAAATTGAGAAATAGTAAGACCTGAACTGTTCCGTTTGTTATTGTCCACTTTGCACACACTATGACAGTGTCTGTTTTCCACGAAGTCCCTGTCTCATCCGATGCATGGGGTACTTACTCTATACGTCTTTTTCTTACTATTGCTTCAAAGTTTCACGAGATAATGATACTGATATCAACATTTCTATTATGTGACACAGAAATAGAGTTTCATTTTACTACTATGAAAATAAGGACAAGATTGTTCAGAATCACACGAGAAATCAGTGACTGAGATGGAGAGAAAATACAATTGTTTATGACAGCCTGTAGGTCCTTAACAATTCATTTTTCACCATGTCAGGCAAATATACTCCAGTGCCACAATAAACTCCTGTTCCATGAATCTGGCAAATCTCTAAAGAAAGCTGTAAAACTAACTGCAAAATAAAAAATATTCTAATAATAAGGAATATTTATACTTGCACAAAACAAACACAGAAACAACTAAGCAACTGCATTTCCATAGTATTTTCCAAGAAGTTAAAAAATTATGATGACAAAATTTTCCATATTTTGTATTCACAGAATGATTCAGGCTGTAAGGGATGTCAGACCAGGGGTCAGATCAGGTTGCTCAGGGATTTATCCAGTTGTGTCTTGAAAACTTCCAAGGACGGAGACTGAACAACGTCTCTGGGAAATGTGCTCTGCTGCTGGGGTGTCCTCAGAGTGATTTCCCCCCTCTTATATCCAGCCTGATCTTCTCTTGTTTCACTTTACGTGTGTTGACTCTTGTACTCTTACCAGGCACCGCTGTGGAGAGCCCAGCTCCATCTTCTCAGTAACCCTCTCACAAGTATCAGGGGGTGTGTGTGTACTGCTGTTAGGACCCCCTGAAGCCCTCCAGCCTGAAGCAGCTCTGGTCCCTCAGCCTCTTCTCACAGGATAAGTGCTTCAGACCCCAGCCAGCATGGGGGGCCCAGTGCTGAGCTCACTCCAGTTTATCAGTGTTGTCCCTGTGTTGGCAGCCTAAAACTGAACTCAGTAGCCAGATGTGCTCCCATGAGTAACAATTAGCACCAACAGACCTGTCATGTCATCAAAAAAACAATCAGGCTGGTGAGACATTAAACTTGGTAAATATTACCCTTGGAAAATACTGATTTAATACAGATTTTTCTAATCTTTGAGTGAGTAAAATAATTGTGTTTGCTTTTTGCATAACAAAATAGATTGATCTACTTATTCCATGTACCTCATTAATGTCCCAAATAAGAAAAAAATTTCAAATTAATAGATTTTTGGGACATAATCAGATCTATTAATGCTCTATTAAACAAGTATTTGTTTGTGAGTTGAGCACTGGACACCCTATTTGGTGTTACACTGGACAAGGGACAAGAACAGTTGTGATGGGTTTGCCCTTGGCTGGGGGCCAAACACACACACTCATGCAATTCCCCCCCCACCCGAGGATCGGGAAGAGAATTAAAGGGGTAAAGGGAAAAAAAGACTCGTGGGTTGAGATAAGAACAATTTAACAACTAAACTACAATAATATTAAAAATAATACTATATTCAAATATACAAATGAGCGATACACAGTGATACTGTCCCCCCACCCAATGACCAAGGCTCAGCCTGTTCCCGGCTAACGATCCTGGAGCAGGGAGACTCCCGAAACCACACTCATGGAACGGAGATAACGGTCTGAGCGTCCCAGACCAAGAGCAGATCGGGGTGGGAGGCCTTGGGAGAGCGACCACCTGGAGCGAGATGACCCAGAACAAAAGAGATCCAGAACCAAAAAGGGCTGATCTTCCAGAGGGTCTTCATATACTGGGCATGATGTGTATGTTATGGAATAGATTATTGGCCACTTTGGGTCTCAATCCCGAACCTAAGATCAAATCCTGGGCTAGTAACTGGGGCTGCGCTCCCTCCCAGCTTCTCCTGCCCCTGCAGACACTGTCAGAGCAGAGCAGTTGAAAGGTCCTTGACTGTCCTGGCAGCAGCTATAAACATCAGCATGTTATCAGCCTTCTCAGCTGGGAGGGAGCACAGCCTCAGTTGCTAGCCTAGGATTTGACCTTAGGTTTGAGACTGAGACCCAAATTGGCCAATAGTCCATTCCCTATCATACATTATGCCCTATATACAGATGAGGCTCTGTCTAGATGTGCTTTCTCTCTCTCTGGGTCACCTCTCTCTCAGGATCGTCTTGCTCTCTCAGTTGACTCTTAGTCTGAGATGCTCAGGCTCTTGTCTCCATTCTGGGAGTACAGTTTCAGGACTCTCCCTGCTCCGGGATCATTAGCCAGGAATGGGCTGAGACTTGGTTATCAGGTTGTGAGCAACTGCACTTTGTATCACTCATTTGTGTATTTGTATATTATTACTATTATTATAATCATTATTATTATCATCATTATTTTCAATTGTATTGTAGTTATTAAAGTTTTCTTATCTCAACCCATGACTCTCTTTTCCCTTTATCCCTTTAATTCTCTGCCCTGTCCCTGGGGGAGAGAGAGAGAGCGGCTGTGTGGTGTTTTGCTGCTACGCAAGTGGACCTAAACCACGACAACCTGAGTTAAACAAAGATAAAACTACCAGTGGGATAGGATGTACACAAGTATAGCCAATAGATAAACTTGCTAATCCAAATAATTTCAGAGTGCTTGACTTCTAGAACTGTAAAACTTGAATCCCCTCTCAAGACAATTTCATCTCATTGAGAACAGTCATAATTTGAAAGATGCAAGAAGCAAGAACATCTAAGCTTTTTAAAAATTATTTATAAAATCAGGACTTGGAAATTCACACTGCAATTTAAGAATTTAAGAATAAGATGTTAATTTAGTGGTTAAAAATAAAAATGCCATATATGGAGAATTTAGGAGATCATGTCTTCAGAGTCCAAAATGTATGAACATTTGATGGAAAAGAGACAAAGCAATATATGAAGAGAAAGGGCACTTTGGATGACTTGCAATAAGAGCAAGATGCACTGCCTTGTACATTTATATAAATGTTGCACACAAGGAATTAATGAATTGTTCTTAACATCCACAGGGGATAGAACAAGAAGAGGCTTAAATAGAAGCCTTAAGTTTGATTAGACCTTAATAAAACCTTTAACTGTAAAGGCCATTAAGCACTAAATTAGATTGAGACTGTGAGATTTCCATCATTGGAGGTATTTACCAGGATTTGAAATAATTCTGTCAGGAACAGCTGTGGCAAGAAGATGGTCCCCTTTGGGATTATTCTTACATATTTGCCATGCAATGAAAGATTATTTTTTTCTTTGATGCATCTTAGGAAAGTAATTACTTTGCACGTTGCACTCTGTGAAATCTACTAGAAATGAAACCCCAGTCAATGTCCTGAGAATCCTTTTTCTAGATGCTGTAGAAATAGAAAACAACCATGTCCCAAAAATTTCCCAAATTAAAAAGGGAAAACAAGCAGGATACATAATGGTACTTGAGTGAAACATTAAGATGGAGTTAGCTAATACAAAAAATGTTAGTGTTACAAGCACAAGTTTACCTGTATCAGCTAACTTTGATGGCTTCAAAGGTTTTTATTAACAAGTGGGAAAGGTATAAATGAATTCGTGTACAGGTCATCTCCTGCACTATTATTAGCAAGCTAATTTGCAGTCTTGTAAGCAATTTCATGAGAGAAGCCAAAAACTAAATAGGCCTGGGGAATTGCCCCTCAAGGTTGTTCATATCTGGGATGGCTGGAAAAAAATGTTCACTGCTGCTTGTGCCATACTTCACTTGTTAAATAAAGGATTTACAGGGTTGTCATTGTGCAACCCTTCATGAAAAAGGTTACATTACTGATGATTCTGAACTCTCTCAACTATTGGGCTGCTTTTTAAAGCTATCTTTAATAAGAAAAACACGGGGAAATGTTACAGACAGAAAGTAATGAAGACCATGTCATTGCAGCTGATGACAAAAGATATTGAAAGGCATTGCAATACATTGAGTCTGGATGTTAATCTGCTAGACATTTTCCAAAGGTTGGATTTGTTTAATGTAACAACTCCATTAATAATCCAAGAGGAGGCATAAACAGTACATTTGTTATAGGAGGTGTTCCCATCACTAGAGTGAACAGACACATTATGAAAAAAAAAACCTAGAGAGGAGAGGGATTGAGAGGGGAAATACAGTGAGATTCACTGAGAAAATACATAGTCCTAGAAATGTGTGTGGGGAAAACTTTCTCTTCTCTCCACAGTGAAAGGCATCACACTTTTTGAACAGATGGGTCAACCCTCACAAGTGCCACTTCAGTGTTATGTCAACAGTCACTGAAGTTAGTCTTAGGATCAACCCCAAAGTACTCTGGTGGGAATCATCCTCTGTACTGATCTGCCAGCCAAGAGGCAGTTCAAGCACAAAGCACACTTGCACTAAAGTGCATCTCTCCCACCATTCCAAGTCCCATATACAATCCTCAGACTATAAGGTATGTAAGGGTAAATGAGGTAAAGTTTCTAAAGCTATGATATTTTAAACTCAATTAAAACTTTTTTTAAATGTCCGAAGCATCAGAATAAACTAATCTCAAACTAATTTCAAGTCCATTGTTTTTCTCCAGTAACACTCCTAATGTCAGTCATTCATGCTTCATTACCTGGCATGAGGGCCTTCAGCTTCTGGCTGTTCTAAAACAACATGCTCAGAACAGAGAGGTAAGACAGAGATACAGCCTCTCATTGTATCTGACACTCACCTGTGCACTTAACTGTAATCAGCTCCTACATAGTCACAATGTTTTGAAAAACATCAGAATTGAGACTGCTATTCATTGCCAAGACATACTATCACGAATTATGCATTGAGTATCTCATTTGCTTTATAAAGACATTGTGTAAATCAAAGCTTTTCTGTGTACCCAGTACGTAGACCTGAAGCACCAACCAAGACCGTTTAAGTTAGTTCTTTAAAAAATTACTTCACACGTAAGTACAGCATAAAAAGCTGAAAGGAATAATTCTACAGAAAAAATAAAATTTGCTCTCTCTCCCTACTTATCTTTGATCGCGCTCAAGTTTTGAAAGGACTTGCTTTAGAGGATCTAGAACTTTATTTGTTAGAAGTGCTTAAAATACAACTTTTCTTGCAGAAAACAGATTTGTCAGTAGGAAGAAGAAAACATGACAGAATTTTATTAAAGAATTAAAGAATTCTCAAAATGCTGCACATTACCATATTCAGTTTCAGTTATGAAAAGAGGACATTATCAAATCTGTTTAATGTCAACCAAATAGGATTGAACCCTTGAACACTACAGCAGTAGCACCAGCGGACTATATCTCAAAGTACTGCACAACTGAGCATAATAAGAACGAACTGAGGATGATTGTCAGAAACAAGATTTACCTTTCTGTTTGATATATGTATGGGTTTCTTCTGCTTACCTCCTCATAACATCTGCAATTGACTGACTACCGAGAGAGGATGTCACAAGCCTGCTGTGTCAAGTTTTTACAGAATATCTGTAGAAAACCCTTGGAAGCAAAGATTAGGTCACAACAGAGGAATTTTTTTAGGAACAAAATGTGTCTTATGAAGATCTGCCTAGCTGCAGAACTGGAATGACATGCTGTACCAGGCAGACACATACTATAATCCTTTCCGTTTCTTTCTAGGAGTAAAGTTCCAAGACAAAACTAGTTTAGTCATGGGCTTCTCTACTGTCATTTGAAAGATGGTTCCAGAACCCTTGTGACTCTAACAGTTATAAATTTTCTAATTCCAGGCTGAATTTACTCAAAGTCTGTATAGATATTCATTTGCTGTTGGGCCAGTAATGCTTTTTACATTTCCTTCTACTCACTCCCATCACACAATGTAAGAAGAAACTATATTCTTCTCCCAAGCCTTATTTTCTTTTGGGGTAACATGTTCCCTGATGTTCACCATTTTGCAGATTCATTTGGGCTGGAAGGGATCCCAAGAGGTCTCCAGTCTAACCTCCTGCTCGGAGCAGGGTCAGCTCTGAGGTCCGAACAGGTTGCTCAGGGCAACCAGAGGTGAGATCTTGAAAAGTCTCCAAGGATGGAGATTGCAGGTCCTTCTGGGCAGCTTCTTTCGTGAGTTAACCATCCCCACAGTGATTTTTTTTCCCTGATTAAAATTCAGAATCTCTCTTTCAATCTATGACCACAGCCTCTTCTCCCCTGGCATTTCCATAAAGAGCCTGTCTCTGTCTCCTCAGGAACCCCCAATAGGCAGGCTGCTCTTAGGTTCCCCCGAAGCCATTTATTCTCCAGGCTGAACAAGACCTGGTCCCTCAGCCTCTCTTCCTTCAGAACTGATTTTTTTATGATCCATCCAGCCCTCGCCACCTTGAACTCATTTATCTGTTTTTAGTTTTGCCTTATGTCTCCATTTTTGCCTTTCTTCTCTCTGCCTTAAAGGCCATTTTGTTTTGGTTCCATGCTCTCCATTATTATCTTTAGTGAAAATCAAGGCAAACAAGGATTTTTTTTAATTTCTACCCAATTCCTATTACACAGTGGTCCCACTACTTCTTTCATTATTTTCTTATTTTAGTCATATAGCTGGAGAAACCGTGCTTTTTATTTTAATTTCTCTGCAAACTTGAATTTCAGCATTTCCTGCTTTATTCATTACTGAGGTCTAAAACATGGACTTCATTTCCTTTTTCCCTTTCTAATCAGTCCCTTTTTCTGCTGTCTGCTTAACCCTTATATCTTTCGAGACAGCTATTCATCTGAAATTGCCTATATATCTGTTCCTCTTGTAGTGAAAGCAAGCCCCAGATTAAACCAAGCAAGATCAAACTGAAATCAAACTCGAGTAAACATAACACTGAACTAAGTCATGCCAAAATAAGCTAAACAAAAGAAGAAAAATTCAAAATGTATGCAAGTCAACAACAGGGATATTGGATATGACCCTAGCTGAAATGCAGTGCTGTACCTCCAATGGGAAAATCTACATAGAACATGTAGCTGCACTGTCAGGATTATTATCGGCTTGTTAAGAGGATTAAGAAAGAGATATCAAGCAAAAGATAAAGAAGATGACTCAGTTATTTTTCAACATTTGTATTTTTTAAGGGCTTTGTGATTCAGTATTCAGTAGCTCAAACAGAACATCAAATGCTAAGAAGTGTAAGACACGACTGTTATTCCAACTTGACTTTCAAATCTGTGGGATGTATCTATCTGTCAGCAAATTAGCTAAACAAAGAGTAATCATGTAATATTACAATATCCTTTGGTTGTTTCTGATTAAATGGACACTATCAGTTTAGAAGGCAGCATTTGTTGGAGAAGAACAAAATATTTTAGTCAGTGTAAACCTCTGTATATTGTAATTTATTCTGAATGAGTTTGGAGTGCACATCAACCTGCACATCTTAGTTCAGTCAGTAAAGCATTTCCTTTTCTGAAAAAAAAAAAAAATCAGTGTCACATCGTTCTGACTGGAAATACATGAAAACGCTTTTGTTGGAATAGATGGCAGCAGGAACAGGAAATACTGTAAGTGTGAACAGAGGTTGCAGATTAAAGCATTAAAAAAGGTAGTTCCATTTGGAAAATACGTGACAGGAAAAGCAGCAAAGATACAGGGACTACAGGTAAGCAGAGTCAAACCTATGTGATATTGTGGTTTGTTCCCTTTTGTGATGCCTTGTACAAGCTCAGAAAAACTTCTGATTTTTGGTTTTACAAATTAAAGGCTATGCCTACTGCTAATGACCCAGTCAAAAGTATGGTATTGCCATGGCTTTAGCAGGAGGAAAGGTATTTAAAACCACAAATAAAATATATACCTCAAGATGGGAAGACAGCACACTATTACAGGTTATCTATTTGCAAATTTGCGAGGTTCAAAACAAAAAAGTTCAGTACCATATTTAGATATCCTAGATTTGTAATGTTTTCTTTAATTATCTTCAAAGCTCTAAAGCCAGAAAAGCTGAGTAACATATATCATAAACTTTTTGGGGCAAATCTGTTTTATTATATGACTGGGCAATATTTAGTAATACAGTGTTAATAACATAAATGTGAGTAGCAAAAAAACATAATAAAAGGCAATTTTTCGATATTTCAGCAGTAGTACCATCTGTCTATCTGTGGAGCTACAAAGGAAAGCCTTTCCAGGCAATGTTTACATTTCAGTCCATCTGATAAGTATTGACAATAATTAGATGTTGGCCTCTTACACTGTGGGTTTTTTCTCAGTACTCCCAATGTTGTGATGTGGGCACCAGGGAGCCAGATGTGGATGTAGAACTCTAGTAAGAAATGAAAATACAATAGTAGAGAAAAAAAGATAAAGAAAGGAGGGAGTGAGGGAGTTAGAGGTTTGGTTTAGCAAAAGATTAAGAAAAGAGTCAGGGGAAAGGGCAAGAAATGGCATATATTATCAACAGCACATATTTTCTTGGAGAAATCCAAAAAGCCTGAGAGTGTGTAATCCTAAACTGCAAAAGCTGCTAGCTAAATTCCCTCTTGGCTACCTGATAGCTGACTGTCCAGAGGTCAGTGTACATAATAGCCTAGACTGATGAATGCAGGAAGGAAAGTTCATTTTGTACATCTGATGGTCTGAACCCTTTGGTGACTCTAAACGTGAATCAGCTTTAATCTCTGAAAGAATTGCTGATTGCTTAGGGTTTTGAGTATTCTTTTGCTTGTTTGTTTTCTGTATATGAACTAATTTACAACAATACACTCGGACTTCAAAGGTTTTTAAATTTAGCACAAAGAAGAAAGGGAATCCCAGAAGTAAGATGCTCTGTGCAGCCTGAGTTCAGCCATCATGTGCATAAACATAGTGAAACAGACTGTGGGAAACAAATGTGTCTACTTTTGAAAGCCAAATTTGCATTGGAAATCTCAGGCAATTATGATGCATGAAAAAGAAAGCATAGATTAGCAGTTTTAAAAAGTTGCCTAACCCTTCGCTGTTGGGAACTTTTGAGTGCATTCTTCTGCTGCTTGCACATATTTTTCATGCACGTGTCTAGTTCTTTACAAAGAGGTCTGAGAGGAGGATGCTCCTTTGCAGCTATACTCTGATACCTTTTCCTTCTGTTGATATTCCTCCACTCATCAAATGGATAGTGTCCATATACCACTTTGAACAACAACAATTAAGTGGCTAATAAAACCCCAGGTTTCTTATCTTTTATTATGCTGAATGGGGACACAAGCAGCACGTGCCCTTCCTTGAGAGTAAGTGCCATAACCACTATTACTAATTATAGATACCATCACTGCCTTTGGAGAGACTTCATTCTTTTTCCAAAGCTTTTTTTCTGTTTTGTTCTCTTTACACTTGCTTGCTGTAATTTAAATCCCGCATAAACTCAGTCTGGCTCCTGCTGACTCTGCTTTTAAATGGACCTCTAAATTTTCAGTAGCACAGAAGGACAGGATAGGGTATATAGACCACTCAATCACATTGTTTTGTTTACAATTCAATAACAAGGTATCACCTCTCCTAAATAAGGCCTTCTATCATTGATAAAAATGGAAGTCTAGTCTTTCATGTCAAGTCATCCAAACAGAGTTGAATGTAAAAGATACAGCTAGAGAAATATGAACATACCAGTCTTAAGATTGTTTCTGCAGCCTTGTCCCTTCGTATATGGATTATTCCTTCTTGTCTGGTGAGACACTGGCAGCTCAGGAAGAAAGACAAGGACGGAGCTTTGCCTTTGTCACAGAGTGTTATTCACAGAAAAATACTTTCGTCCCATATCACACCTTCACATATTTCCATGGTTCAACATACTGTTCTCCTGATACACATCTTAGTCCACCCAAGAGACTTTTTAGGTAGCCTATGCAGATTTCTATTATTTGTATTAGTACTGGTAGCAAAACTATACTGAAAAGTTTTGTCAGCCAGCCAACAGATTAAATATGCCAGATCTTTTACTTTAGTATAAATAACTGCTTGCAATGTGGGCAGAGAACTTCTGATCCTCAGAACTTTCAAATACTTTTCCTGTCCTTTGAAAGCACGACCTAAAGTTACTGAGAGTGCAGATGTATTGGTAGACTTACCGCACAACAGTGAAAAACTGTCACTGAATAAATCAGACTTCAGTCGGGCTAATTAGAAGTTGGAGGGGTGGAGAGTGTGCATTAGAGATCTCTGCAAGAAGTGATCTGTAGAACTCCAACATCTGAAAAACTGAGATTGTAATATCATCAAGTGAAACAATACTCAGAGCTTCCTGAACTCAGAACTCAAAAGCATCTAATCTGTACAGAACTTTCCACATCCAACAGGCAGTGGAGGAGTCTTCACTAAAACGTATAGTCTCATTAATGTATTTCTTCATACACAGTTTTTGGTGGACTAACAAAGCCTAAGAAACTGCCAGAGCCCTCAACATTTAACTCCTGCCAGAAATCTTCACTGCCCACTACTGCATATGGGACAAAACTGGGACCTACATCCTATTTATTACACGTTTTGGAAATATATTTCCTTAAAATTGAGTTGACAATAATAAAAATTTTTAAACTATTATTTTCAGAAATAAGCATATTTTTGGACAAAAAGACCATGGTCTCAAGAGACTTTAATGTTGGAAGACACTGGAATTTGGCCTGGTTTAAAAATCACTTGCCAGAATCACATCACAGAAGCAAGGAATTTGGGGAGAGAAATAATACTCAGTTGTGTTTCTTTTTTTTTTTTTTTTTTTTTTTTTTTCTTAATGTATTAGTAAAACTTCTGTGTTGAACTTTGTTTCATAAAAAGTAAGCCTGAAGCAGATAGCAAACATGGAGTACACTATCCCTAGTGGTTAAATTTTGGCAATATTAAACACAAATGAAAGTAAAAACTTATGGTAGAATTAAATATTGACACTCCTGTTATTAGCATGATTTACAAAACAGAAAATATATAAATAAGTAGTGTTCATGGTTTAACATCACAGTTAAGAATATAACTTATAAAAAAAAGATACAACATGGGAAGCAAATGAGCAGAGATACTTCAACTTTGGTTTCATTGGCAGCCTTGTCCACTGATTTGTATTTTTTTTCATAAATCACTTTGAGAATCAAAAGCCACATTTTTATTTTTTTAGGAATTAAAAAGACATTCAGAATGAAGATGGCTAACCTTTCTCATTCATAACTGAGTTGCAGTAGGATAGAGCTGCATTGTCAAACCAGAATAAGCCTTCATGCTATTTTTTGTCTTCTGTCAGGTCTCTCTCTTGCCAAAAGAAAGATTTTTCTTAGGAGTGCTTTTGAAGGGAAGGTCATTGTTTACAGATCTTCATCTAGTAAGCTACTGACTACTTCCTCAGAGGTACAGATTGCCCTTTATTCCCTGAAAACTCCAAGCAGCTTGCAGGATTGAGCCTGTAAGTGGCATTTGACAGTGTTTTTTATTGTTCATTTACATTCATTATATTACTTTATGTCCTTCCATTTGTGTGCAGCTCTCATTTCAAGCATGCATTTTTCAATGCAGAAGATTCTATCAGCAGCAGCAGATGTGAAAGTAATGACAGGCTGAGAAGTGATCTGCAGACTGATTTTGGAAAGTACTTTATCTGGCTCAGAGAAAATTTGGTTGTTTAGAAGACCTGAATCATAATCACATTCATTTTCAACTTCTGCAAAAGCAAAAAAACCCAACAAAACAAACCAACACTTTTTGGCTACAAACTGATTACACAGCTAAACTAAAGCCTCTATTGTCAGTGTAATACAAAATATATAAGAAAAAGGACATTTGAGAGAACGCTACTAAAAAGACAAAAGAATCCAAAGGCAGTAGAGGTAAATCAAAATAAGAGAGGAAAACATAAGGGGAGAAAAGGAATAGAAAATAAACCATAATAATCAAGACATAAAGGGTACTAAATTTCTTTAATTTATAAAAGGAGATAGTGGAAGACAGGAGAGAGGATATCAGTCCTTTGCATACATTCACTTCCCTCACAGGCCCTAGCAAGAATCTTAATTTTCAGAGAAAAGGGAATACTGACATGACTCTCTTCCCATAGACACCAACCATGAAAAACTTTCCCAGAAGTCTCACCAATTCATGAAAGCTTTGCATCTCTTCCCACTGTAGACTGTTATTGCCCCATCCGAGAACTGTTTGTTTTGTCTTCTGTCCTAACCTTTTCTTCTGTCTCTACCTCCAGCCACAACTCATCTAATTAAATTCTTATATTTGTCCTGACTGCAAATTCTGAAGCCTGGACTCAATCTGCATTTTCCAAAAATCCATCTGTAGGGGATTCAGATGACAAAAAAAGAGAAAATTAAAGGGCAGCAACAATTCTCTCCCTAAAACTGAAACAAGGTCATGTAGCTGTGCCACTCCAAAACTAGGATGAGGATCAGACAGCGGAACGTATTGGACGTGGGTTACTTCAGTTAATAGCACTCACATGTGAAAGGCAAACTGTTTCCTCACTGGAAAAAAATCAGAACTCAATGGAGAATGGTCTTCCTACAGGGTTTTTAAACCAACTGACTACATTCTGTAACTTCATACTGTAGTCTAAAGGTGGTTTAAAACTTTAAAGAAATTATTACATTCTTTCATTTTTCACTGTGAGGGTGATGAGACACTGGAACAGGTTGCCCAGAGAAGCTGTGGATGCCCCATCCCTGGAGGTGTTCAGGAACAGGCTGGATGAGGCTTTGAGCAACCTGGGCTAGTGGAGGGAGTCCCTGCCCATGGCAGGGGGGTTGGAACTAGATGATCTTTAACGTCCTTTCCAACCCAAACCTTTCTATGATTCTATGGTTCGGTAAATCCAGTAGGTTTTGAATGTATTACCACAGAATCCTAGTTAACTTGCATAGACTATTTGATGTAACCCTTATTAAATTCTATAAAAAGATGTTACACAAGGACTTACCTGTTTTACATACAGAATATATGCATGAATAATTCTCTGTGTGTCTGTGTGGGCTTATTTCCCTAATTTGTATACTCAGACTCTAGATCTTGGAAATAAAAGCAATCATGACCAAAATTCATTACAAACAACTTCAAGTCATGGAAATTCAAATATTGCTGGAGATTTTGTTTGAAAAACTGACATGTTAAAATTATGAAAGAAATGTTAAGCTTGTGAAGTAGAATAAACATGGAATTTAGTAGGAAACAAAAAGTCTGACCCCCTAGACACTCAAATGCTTAAACCTCTCTAGAAATGACTCATACAAGAAAATTTGTTATATTCTATTCTTTAAATTACTGTCTGTTGAAAAAGAAAAACATGACACTTGCTAGCCTCCAGAACGTTTCAAGACTCATGAACAGAAACACAGAAAACTATATTCTTCTTTTCTGTAAGGGTTGCAGATTAATTTCTCCATGTGGACATATTTCCCATCATACGAGAGCGAAGATAACTTATTGAGGATAAGAACAACCTGTTAAATCAGGAAAAAGTAGTCTTGTACTTCACACGAAATTTGTTCAGTAACTAGTCTCAGGTTCTGCTGATCATACAGAGAGTGTCAGGTATTCAAAACCTTTTCTCATATTTTATGATGTCCAGGAGTTGCACTTTCTGCTTCAGTCAGCCGCAGCTGTCTGGCTGGGTTGCTAGTCTGCCAGTGACAGCCTGTTATCCTTGTGCCCCATCCCACTACAGAGCTGAAATCAGAAAACCATCTGAAACTACTTAGACTGGTCTGTCCCAAGACAGTGCCTGTGATACCAAAGGACTACTAGAACTATCGAAACCTGAAAATACTGCACTATTTTACTCCCCTGATTCAGTTCCACTAATCTGGCATCTTTGGAAACCCTTGTTATCATTCCCAAATGCAATGCAGCTATCCAGACTTTTCACGGCTCAACCCCAAACTGAAGGAGATGAGAACAAGCTCAACGAAAAGCATTTAGGACATCCAATACCATGCTAAAGCTGAAAATAGGCAAGGATGCAATTGCACTCTCCACTTGTTAGGAGAAAAGGCAGAGAGACGGGAAAGAAACAAGACACATTTGGAAGGAAGACGCTGAGTCTAACTGCAGGAAAGGAAGTTACAAATGTTCAAGCTCTAATAGCGTTCCTAAGTAGTGGAAAAGAGCTAAATGAAACCAGGCAGAGAGCAGAGCTGGAATAATGTGAACATAAAAATGGCTGTAATGGCCCATATAAAGGTCTGTGCAGCCTGAAATCCTGATATGGCTGAGTTAAAGGCACTGTGAAAAGCAGCAGAAGAAACAGCATAGAAAATGCTGTTTCTTTGAGAGAAATATTTAAATATTTAAGAATATGCCTGAAAATGAGATTGTGCCTCGGTGACATTTGTTACTGGTCACTGCTGTATGTCTACGAAACACACTTTTAGCCTTGATAACATTCTGAGGCAGCCACAGCTGCTTTTAATTTTGCACCTTTTAAAAAAAATGAAACTTTTTTTTGCTTTAAGCCTGCCTAAAACTGTCATTACATGTTCCCTTATTCTTGGGTGGTGGAAAACACTGAAAAGCTGTTTCATCCTCCAGTTCTTTATACCATTGTGTTATACTATTTATAGACATGCAAATATTTTACTGAAATATTTCAAGATCTTCCAAATAGATAAATTTCTTTTTTTTTTCTTTCATTACAGAAGGAAAGGCACTGTAAACAGAGAAAAAATGTTCTAGATCTTTCAAAAGGATGTTGTGATAAGGTTAATTGGTCAGGAAGACATTTTAGCAGACAAGAACAAGTTCTTTTTCTAATAAGGGGACTCATTGTACCCTGTCACTCACTGTTAATTTGTTACTGGGCTTACACGACGATCAGAGACAAAATTGAGATTATTATCATCACTCCTTTGTGTGGGGTCTTATTGTCATTTTTTTATCTTTCAGCAGGCAAATATGCTTACTTTTCACAAATAGCTCTATTAGTTTCCTGTAATTACTCACCATATGTACTTCACTTCTGTTTCCGCCAGCTCAAATGAACAGGAGGTACTGTTTGCAGTAAAATAAATACTGTGTTTTAATATTAACATTCTAGAGAAAGCTAATTTCTGAAGGACTTTAATTATTTCAGAATATACAGTCTCTGCGAAGCTGGGTATTTTTCATCAGTTATCCCAAAGTGTTTATTTAGGCTTTCTTAAAAATCTTGAATGATAAAATAATTCTTTTACAGAGGAATTTTAAATGGAAGAATTTGGATACCTAATATAACTCTAAAATGGCCGATGTCTAAAGTGCATTCAACAACTGGATCTTATAAGTGTTTGAGGTATATGCAAAGCTGTGTTATAAGCGCTCTTTCATGTTTTCAGCTTTTATTTTAAAGGTTTTTGTCTCATTGTAAAAGCTGTAGCTAAAATAATGTAATCACGTCACACAACAATATTTCTTTATTAAATTTTCTCTTTGATAGAATTGCTTGTTGTGACAGCTGGAGATGTCTTAAGTGTGCAAAGTATTTAAATGTCAACAAATTCTTCATAGCTGTTTTACCATACCTGTTGTTAGACATTGACAAAATATCTTTAGGGCAACTCTTTCTTTAGAAGCTAAAGATAAAAATAATTTCATATAAAAATAGCACGGGGGGAGGGAGTAATTCCTGTTGCCAAATAAAAGCCATTGCTAGTAGATTACACCCTGGCAATCAAACAAAAGATAAAAGCACATCAAACGTGTTAGAGAAAACTCTGAACTCTTGCTTGCCAGGAAGAATGCAAGGCACTGTTAGCTGGGGAATGTTCCATATTTCCTGGGATATATCCACCATAGGCTGAATTTCTACTTTCCATCAAATCTACAGAACTTGAATACAAATATACATTTGATTGTGTAGGTAATTCTGCTTTATGCAGGAACAAATCAAATATCTTTATCCAACCTTTACTCGGAATTCCTAGATATTTCAGTAGGAGGCTTTTCCCTGAGTAATGTCTGACTAGGAATTCTGTGATTGACTCTATGGGCTGAAAAATATGCTACTTATATCAAAAGCGAAAACATCAGGAATATGAATTAATGACTTGAGCACGAATTATTACCAAGGGTTTACTAATTATAAGTAGCCATACTTTTTATCTACTCTAAGCACAAAAGTACACAGGTCTTAACATTTAGTTTAATATCAAGTTTAAGAAATCTTAGTTTTATTTTGCAGAATTCTTTAGGCCACAGTTAATTACCTGATTTAAAAGAAAATTTAGAATTTTAAATATATGTGGATGTTCAAAACTGCTTCTCTCAACAGGAAAGACTGTATTTTTAATTACATTCATCCTAGTTTAAGGTTAATCCATGAAGTTTATTTGCATGTAAAACCCTACAGGCAGGAAATAAAGAAAACCTTAGTAACTCTGAGATAGTAAATTGGGAAAAAACCAAAACAAAACAAAACCTCATAAAAATATTCAGAGAACTATCTCAGTTAACCTGTTGGTTGTGCAATGAAAGTAGGAGTTATCCAGAACTCACGTCCGTTTGACAAGTTGAAATGGTGTGATAGCCATATAGAACAGGGAATTGGTTATGATGAGCCCAAAGGGATGGTATCCCCTATTCATGGGAGACATTAATTTAACTGCCCAAAGAATGCAAATGTAATATTGTTGGGTGTATGTGCATGCACTTCCATGTACAGTCACCACTGCTGGGCTTTGTAAGCCCACACTTCTGCTTCTGCCATGGATGAAATATTTCCATTGCTTTGACATCACATATGTCAATGAAACAAAATGTTTTACCCAATTCTACATATTGTTTTTACCCAAATTGAGTAAGGAGCTGATAATAACACAAATATTCTAGATAACTAAACATTCAGAAACAAAATAATTTCTTAGTTTTCCCAGTTAAGAAAAATTGAGCCAGGCTAATGTATATTTATAAATAAACTTACACAAGGTAAACAGTCCAATGTAAATTGCAAACCACTCAGAACCACTAACTTCAGTAAGCAGAGTTTTCTTTTACATGGGCTTGTCACTGCTTTAATCTCTGCCTCATTTTGATATGATAAGAAAATGAGAGTTAAGCAACAAATTAAATAGAAAACCAGGAAAATGTATTCTTTTGTTATTTCTGATTAGATCTTTAGAGATATCACCACAAATTAAGACTTGAAATTCTTAATTGCAGAAAAATATCTAAAATATATATAAAAATCAATTGCCTTTGCTGGAAAAATTACCTGTATTGCCCTTCTAAATATCTAAACTTTAAGTTCTTAGAGTTGTGCTAAAATAAAATTTAAAACAAAAAAAAAAAGGAAAAAAGGACAAGGATGTACTTACGCTTTTCTCATATAGAATAAGTGTTTTAGGTTTTCCACGTGGTACAGTTTCAAAGTAATTTTTATAATTTGGAACTTTTTTTTTAAGAATAATTGAAATTTATTCTTTAGAAAATCCCCATTGGTTTTTAAGTGTCTTCTAGTTTGTCAGAAGGCACAGATAATATGAAATGTTTTTGCAACTGTTCACCTTTGTTGTAAATATGACTATGTAACACTTTCATTATACAAGAATGTAAAGGTTCAGTCTACATCTTGAAGATTTGTAAAGACGGAGGGAGCACGATACACACAAGAACCTTGGATTGTTTTATTTAAGTTTGAGGCTTCAGTTTAAACACATAATTATGTGTTATTCTACCCCTAAATTTCTGCATGCTTGATGAATGGTTGTGCAATGTGATATACAGATTTTTTTTTTTTTAAGTTATTACTGACTTTAGCAACCTGTATTGCTGTGGCTGAGAGACCACAGGCCATCACTGCCATCCCTTTCCTGCTTTGATTGTGTGTAGCACTGCTAATCATTACAATCTACCCCAGGAAAAATTCTTGGGATTTTCTTGTATTTAAAATTAAAATTCTGCATATCTAAATGGCAGCTTTAATTTTTAAGTATCTTTACATAAATCCATTATATGTTTTAAATGGTAGTAGTGATGATATTTTGAAAAGCATCTGATCAAAGAATGCACTGCTAAAAGCTGTGCTATTTCACAGAGCTTTTCATTAAAAACATCTGTGGAAGCAGATACCCCCAATTTACCAAAATGAGATGCAGTCACTCTCTAATCTACTAAAAATACCTCCAGCATTACCCTTCCCATGCTCCTGGATGCCAGTCCAGGGTCACAGGTAGCAGTCACTGTGCTACAAACTGTACGTAAAAGATTCTTTTATATTTCTGAGGAATGACTTTTTCCATATTGTTCATGCTGGGAACTACTTACTAATGATTGATAACTCCCATCAAAAAAATGATAAAAATTATTTCAAATGATCCCAAAGGCAGAAAAGAACACTGAAAGTATTCAAATAAGAATAATTTCCTTCTATATTCCTTTTCTACTGCTTGAGGCAATCAGCGGGTCTCAAAGCGAGAGCCGGAGGGCACTATGGCTATACTATGTAATTATATTATGTTTTCACTACAAGATCCTTGCAGGTAGAAGACTTTTTCTTCATGGAAATGTTTAAAAGCTAACAAGAAAACAGTATTACAGCAGCACCACTAGAAGCCACAATAAACTTGCTTACATTTTGCCATTCTAATTCTGTGTTTCATTTCTAATAGTGACTGAACCTTTGATATCTCTGGATTATATTGTTCAAATGATGCCCTGCTTAATTGTAGTTATTCACATATACAGAACTATATAAAATATTCAAGCTATGTATTAATTTATGTGATTTGGTTTTTAAACTGTTTTAACAGCTATAGGACTGGAACAGAAAATAAGAAACTTTTGTAGAAGAAAGCATCTATAGTTTTCACCTATAACATCATAATAGTACAACTGTTATTTCTTTAGCATTCTTTAGAGCTGGCCAAAGAAGCAGTATTTTGTGTTTCACAAGATTATTTAGCAGGTTTGATTGCTGAGTTCAAAACAATAAAAATAAACAGTAAATGACGCACTATTAGGGAACTTGACCAATTTACTACCTTTTACAAGAACAATCAGCTTTAGTCATTTGTTCATACATCATCAGGAAGATGTATTTCTATTAAAAATCATTTATATCATTAATACTTTCATGTCACAGCAGTATTTTTTTTTGTATTAAGGTATTCATAGCCATTAATGGATAAAGGCTTTTTTGTATAGTCTTCAGGCACTGCTCAAACAAGGGGAAAAGCAGTAACTGAGGACTCATACAAACAGGCTTTCTCTCTGATTCCGCAGAAGCTTCACCTTTGGCTCCTGACTTGTTCCAAGGGCTGATTTCATGCTGGGGCTGCCCAACCTGCACAGAGCAGCCAGTGGCTCTCAGACAGGGACCTGCTCATCCCTTCCTTCACCTCCTGCAGCAAGCAGGCACAGACACTGTGGGGAGATCTCAGGTTTTGTTAGCTGGTACAGAACAGCATAAATAAAAATATTCCTGTATTGCCTTTCCTTCCAGCACAGGTGTACACCAGAGGTACCTGATACATACTCAAGCCAAATATCTGCAGAAGATTAGAAAATTTTCTTATCATGGCAGGACATTTGTTAGTTACATAATGGTTTGATTTGCGGAATTGCAACATTTGGCTCTTTACCCTCCACCTTCAATAACTAGACATTAGGCAACATTGACCCTTGAGATTTATGTTTTTACCTCCTTCAGTTTCCTTTATCTATGCCAAGAAACTGGAAGTGTTTCTCTGGTTCCTCTGTTTTCTTTTCTACCGATAAGAAAAAATCTGCATTTAACCTTAATGGGTTAATTTTCTTGAAGGTCATGACTGGCTGTTGCTCACACCTACCACCAGAATCACCTCTTTCAGAAGATGCTGAGCAAAGACTGTGCTACTAGATTTTTGTTTTATGCAAAGAAGTAGGTGTTGGGAAATGACCTTTAGGTCTTGCCTTTGAAGAATTGGATCTGTGAGAGAAGTTATCAGCGCCACAAGATATTTTTATTGTTTATTTTAAAGCTGCTCTCTTGGTGAGAGAAACACCTATGCATTCAGTGGCTCTTTTAGCAGAGCACTCCAAGTGGCAACATTTTCGCTTTTGTTTAAACTGGCTAGGTGCAGAGACTGAAGTCTGGAACTGCCTTTGGGATATTACAAGTTCTGGAGAAGGGATTTAAAATTCAGCATGCATGATATTTTTAGTCTGAATGTGAGTTGGATGAGGCACATAATATTGCTTGAAGCAAAACAGTAATGTTAAAGATTCAATAGCCATACTTGAAACGACCATATAATAGCGTAGTTCAGACAAATGCTTTTGCAAAAATGCCGACACAAAGCCATCAACTAGCACTGTGAGATATTGAAAACTTTTTTAGTATTTCAGGTTTTATAAATTCTTCTTCGTGTGCAGCATCAATCATAGAATAACCAAATAACCCCTACTTGCGGTCATACGTCACTGTGCCAATCTCTCATCTTTGTCTTTAGAACGACATCCTGCTTGGCAGGCCAGGTGATTTTTATGGTAGATGTGATGGTGTAGTAATATAGGAAAACTACTTCTTCTGATGCTGGAAACCTAGCTGTTTCACAGATACAGGCACAAAGAATAAAGACACACTTTAAGTATGTACTACAAAAGGAACTATATCCTCCTTCTAGAAACATCCAAATCCAAAATGGAAAACATCCACTAAATAGTCTTTCTTCTTAGGGAGGCTGAGAAGGATTGATCTCCACAGATATTTTAAGGTTTGCAGTCTTTAAACTCTAAAGGGACACATATCTTACTACTTCTAAGGGTAAAAAGGCTTGTATTTAAACAGATTAACAATTATGTTTGCAAATAAGTGTCTATCTTTTACCTTATTTGTTTCTTTCCCTACTATTTCGTTGGACCGTGTTATAATAACTGCATAAATAAATGTAATCAATCCACGTAATATAGCGGGATGTGGTCACACTTGGACCACATTTCTAAGGGTCTATTATTGTCATTACTGATGTTGTTGCTGTGCAAAAAGGCCAGCATTACATTAGTCTTTCTGCTGCTTTTTCCTGATGTGCTCATGAAAACGTAGCTGTCCCCTGTGATGATAGTGCGCCTTGTTCTTTCCAGTGTTACTGCCTTCCAGCTGACAATGAGCATGCTGGTTTGTTTTTCTCTGTTATATAAACTGCTTCTCTCCCCAGGATTACTTTCATCTTGTTTTTGTCCATGTTTGAATACCCTTTAGTTTCCTATTCCTCTGTTTTGACTAATGCTGACAACCACCCTAGTAAATTTAATATGCAGATTTCATTGAAAAACTGTTTATTCTCTCTTCCAGATAGTCTATAAAGGCATGAGATATTTCTAAAGAGGTATTTCTGCAGAGGATTGCTGATATTTTTGTCTTCCTTTTTTAACGTATTTCCACAGACAGTGGAATCTTTTCCACATGATTGTGAATTTGGTGAATATTTTTTCAGGTAAGATATGGAGGAGTCGAATTTTGTCCAATCTAATATGTGATATGAGTTTCAGATATTTGCTTTTAAATCATCAAACTACTGAAAAGATTCAGCTTTAGCTGTCTAATCACCATGACTGTCAATTCCTCAATTTTAGGACTATAGCTTTCCCTTGTTTTTTCCCTTGTTTACAAAAATATGCAAGGGGAAACAAGGTTGTTCTCCACAACTTGAAGATCATCTGTAAATGACATTCTTCTGTTGATCTCAGCATGGGAAGACAAATGGTTCTTAGAGTAGAAAATCAACGCACTTAGGGACATTTATCTGGAAATTGTTGTTTTGAAAACAAACTACATTCTTAGAGAATTGATGCAATGTATCTATAGGAAATCAGAGAATGGTATTTGCGTTTATTAAGGCTTTCTATTTACTGTTTAGCATAGTACCATTCAAAATACATTACAATAATTGTTTAAAAGATGACAATAGAATAAATTGCTGCAATGAGATCTGCCTACAAAGAAAAAGTTCAAGTTTCTAGCTCAATCAATAATAAAGCAAGCAAGAGAAAACCAATTCTGTCCACCTGCCATCAGTACTCCTAAAAGTCTGATTTGATTCTACCATTTTCCATTGAAAATACTGTCTTCTCAAGGTAAGTGGGATAAAATGTAAAACACTTTCGCTTGCTGCTTTGACTTTTACAGACAATTGAGTTTCCATATTCAATAAATGTCAGAAATAGTTTTCAAAAGTCAACGTATGCAAACATTATACTTTATTTATTTTTCTCTCTGTTGTTTGTTTGTTTCTTTATCTTCCTGGAACATATTTTTAAAATGCCTGAATGACATTTTAAGTTATTATGTTTTCTCTCTGCATTTTTTATTAATTTATCCATTACTAATACTACTTTCTGTTACGGAAGTTTGCTTATTTTAAGTAAAGAAAAACAACAACAGTATTCATGCAGCCCAATTCCAAAAGTCAATACCACTTCTAGGTCGCAATCCCACAAAAAATGTATGCAGGTCTACAGAAACACGTTAAACAGAAATGAACAGGATAAAGCACTATGTTCAAAAGCACTATGCACTTTGTGTCAAAATGTCGTGTGATTCTTTAAAAAACTCAATCTTTGAAAAATTTAGCTCTTTATCAGAATGAAGTTCATACTGTGCAACTCATTTTACTTAAGTCAGCATTGCCCCTGTTAACTGCACAGTTTCATGGCTATATGAAAAATAAATACACTTAGTAGGTATAGATACAGGGGCTTCCTTTAATATCATCAGCTGCTTAATGTACAAAGGTATTTATGGTGATTCACTTCCTGAAAGGTAAATGAAGTCAAAGATGAATCGAAAAACTGCAGCAAATTCTGGGTTTTGTTTTTTTGTTTGTTTGGGTTTTTTTTGTTAAACTATAATGGTTCTAATGATAAAACTAAAAGAAAGCATTTCTTAAGTCCAGATACTTCCATAGAAGAGGATGAACTGGAAGGGTCCATTATTATTTTGGTTTTTTAGTATGCAGGTTGTCAGCAAAGTCACTAGAATTAAGAAAAGCTATGATAATTTTGATTTTGCTGAATATAGACTGTTGAAAAAAAAATTTACACTCAAAATAATTGAAAGAGAAATTTTCTGAAAAATAACAGTTTTAATTAGTAAGCTCACAATTCCAATTCTACTTCAGGGAGATCCAATGGATCTGAACTGCTCTAGAACATAACTAGGAATCAAAATTCATAAAAAAGGTTCTCAGTAAGGAATAAATAAAAAGTCAGCAGAAAACAGCAAGAACATCATGATTTGGCTAAGATTTGCTTTTCTGATACTTTTAAGTGGGCAAAAATCTGTTTAGCAGTTACACAAGAAGTTGCAGCAAGCTTTATAAATAATGACCATCAAATCTGTTCATTTCTCATCCTGATGCATGCAGATAACCCTTATTAGTGTCAAGAGGTGCTGAGAATGTGTTGAGTGAAAAGAATAGACCTCCAGCAGATTATGCACTTATTTGCTAGGCTCTGCTTTAGAAAGCGAAAGTAGTTATCTAACTGTCCTGTTGTTACTTATTCTTGTAGTTAGCAATACAGACAAATGTTTACCAGTTACCATGGCACTGCATTGATGCAAGTGTTTCCATACACTTTGTAGTATAAAGATTTATTAAAAATAGGAAAAACTGGCAATATTCAAGCAATGAATCTAGAGATTTGAAAGTTTAAAATGATCTAATACAGTTTAAGAATATACTACAGCTTTTCTTTTTTTCCCCTATAAAAACTGTCTGCAATATTGCCACTTTTCCCTCATATTCTGCATGGTGTGTTTGTTGCTTAAAAGAAAGTCTCCCTGTCCTTCATATTAAGATTAATAAGATTCAACTGTAGCAGGGATACCTTTGGGAATTGGTTATTTATTCAACAGAAAAGTGTTTTTTTTGAGAAAAGAGCTGTTGGAATCTAGGAGAATAAATCATTCAAGATAGTTCTCTTCCTTTTTGTTTCAATACTCAGGTGTATATGTCTCATCCATAAGAAATTCCACACGCTTCTTCAACCAACTTCACATTGTTGTATTTAACCCTTTCATCTTTATTCTGTGAGGCGAGCCAGGGAGATTATGCAGTCCAACAAAATAAGCATTTCTAAGACTGCTAGCTTATTTTATAAGGTAGAAATAAGGAACATTCACTGAAGAGAAAAACTTAAAAGTCAAAGAATACTAAAGAAGCTAACATGAACTAAAAGGTTTGTGTTGATGTTAACTACCAAACATGTTTTTAATATTTATCTTATGCATTTTATGCAAATATAAAAAAAGATTATTTCCTGTAGTGTGGCTTGAAAAACTTAAAACACATCTTTTTTCTCCATTCAATTATGCAGGAAGAGAAGGAAAGCTTTTCAGTATGTTTTAATCTAACAAGACAGACTTTTTCAACTGCAAGGATTCTGCAACAAGTACAAATCAATGCCCAAGGACTTAATCTCTGCTCTTGAGGTTATGGTGCATACACTAAGGAATAGATAATAATAAGTATTAAGGAAAACCCCTTGGAACATTTCAATTGTAATGTATCTGTACACTGCAACACCTCCCTGAGAAGCACAGTGTCACATATAACTATACAGAGCCCAGAGATAACACAAAAGACCATCTGTAAGCTTTGAACAGATGTAGCCTTTGAATACTCGAGCTTATCTTGGTCTTAACATTTCTAAAGCTCAAAACAAGTGCAGCTTCAAAACCAACGCTGGAGTAGGAACAAATTCAAGACTGGGATATTCAGATTCCTCTGAAGCTGACATTTTGCTCCCTGTTATTTAAAACTATGTATTTGCACCATTAACTTATGTTTCAAAGGAAAAGGTTTTTGTATACATAATTAATTAGCTGACTTTTTTTTTTCAATTAAATGCCCCACAAACATAAAACCTGAGATTAGAATAGAATAGAAAGAACAGGACTATTTCAGTTAGAAGGGACCTACAATGATCATCTAGTCCAACTGCTATTCAGGACTGACCAAAAGCTGAAGCATGTCATTAAAGGCATTGTCCGAATGCTTCTTAAACACTGACAGGCTTGGGGCATTGACCACCTCTTTAGGAAGCCTTTTCCACTGTTTGACCACCCTCTTGGTAAAGAAATGCTTCCTCATGTCCAGTCTAAACCTTCACTGACGCAGCTTTGAGCCATTCCCACATATTCTATCACTAGATTCCAGGGAGAAGAGATCAGCACCTTCTTCTCCCTTTCCACTCCTCAGGAAGCTGTAGAGAGCAATGAGGTCATCCCCCACCTCCTTTTCTCCAAACCAGACAAGCCCAAAGTCCTTAGCTGCTTCTTAGAGGACATTTGTTCCAGCCCTTTCACCAGCTTTGTTGCCCTCCTCTGGACACGTTCAAGGACCTTCACATTCTTCTTGAATTGTGGGGCCCAGAGCCACACACAGAGTTTAAGGTGAGGACACACCAACACTTGAATACAGCGAGATAATCGCCTCTTTTAACCAGCTGGTTATACAGATGCACCCCAGGATGTGGTTTACCCTCTTGGCTGCCAGGGCACACAGTTGACTGTTGAGCAGTGCTGTCGACTGGCACCCCCAGATCCCTTTCTGCAGGGCTGCTCTCCAGCCATGCCTCTCCCAATTCATATTATGCCTGGTGTTACTCTGTCCTAGGTGCAGAATCCGTCATTTCAACTTCTTAATCCCATTAATCATTGCCCCATGTTCCAATTTATCTAGATCCCTCTGCAAGGCCTCCTGTCCCTCAGGAGAGTGACCAGCACCTCCCAGTTTGGTATCATCAGCAAACTTGCTAAATGTTGCATCAACTCCTGCATCCAGATAATTGATAAATATATTGAACAGAACTGGCCCTAGAATTGAACCCTGAGGAACACTGATGGTGACCGGTCACCAGCCAGATGCAGCCCCATTCACTGCAACCTTTTGAGCTCTGCCCTTCAGCGAGGTTTTTACCCAGTGCACCCTGAACCCGCTCATCCCACAGTCAGAAAACTTGTCCAGAAGGATACTGGGAGGGACAGTATCAAAAGCCTTACTAAAATCTAGGGGAGAGAGACCTGGGGGTCCTGGTGGACAGCAGGATGACCATGAGCCAGCACTGTGCCCTCGTGGCCAAGAAGGCCAATGGCATCCTGGGGTGTATCAGAAGGGGGGTGGTCAGTAGGTCGAGAGAGGTTCTCCTCCACCTCTACTCTGCCCTGGTGAGACCGCATCTGGAATATTGTGTCCAGTTCTGGGCCCCTCAGTTCAAGAGGGACAGGGAACTGCTGGAGAGAGTCCAGCGCAGAGCCACAAAGATGATGAAGGGAATGGAGCATCTCTCTTAAGAGGAAAGGCTGAGGGAGCTGGGTCTCTTCAGCTTGGAAAAGAGGAGACTGAGAGGTGACCTAATCAATGTTTATAAATATGTGAAGGGTGAGCCTCAGGAGGATGGAGCCAGGCTCTTCTCTGTGACATCCAGTGATAGGACAAGGGGCAATGGGTTCAAGCTGGAACACAGGAGGTTCCACATGAATATGAGAAAAAACTTCTTTACAGTGAGGGTGACAGAGCACTGGAACAGGCTGCCCAGAGAGGTTGTGGAGTCTCCTTCTCTGGAGACATTCAAAGCCCACCTGGATGAGTTCTTGTGCAATCTGATCTAGGTGTTCCTGCTTTGGCAGGAGGATTGGACTAGATGATCTTTCGAAGTCCCTTCCAATCTCTAACATTCTGTGATTCTGTGAATAATCCATCTTCTGTTTTATTTCCAGTTTTCACAGAATCACAGAATATTAGAGATTGGAAGGGACCTCGAAAGATCATCTAGTCCAATCCCCCTGCCACCTGACTGGATCCCCCCCTTAGACCAGTGGGTAGGGTATGTTGCACGGGACAAGCATTTAATGTAAGATGAAGAAATTCCCTTTTTGCACTTCTTTCTGTATAGAGATGACCAGATACAGAAATGTAACTGTAGCTTATCTTTTTCAGTTATCACAAATGTTGATTTATTCATACAATTTTACTTTCAGTTCTGTGAAGCAATGTGGACACTGTGCATAAGCAGCCAGTGCCTAGGTATAAGGCTGCTAGGTGATAACAGCCAAATCTTCCTTCTTAGCCAAATCAGCCTTTCTTAGATGGAATAGAAGGGACACTCTTCCAGAAGTAAAGAAAAGAGAAAATAAAGCTAGAAAAGGTCTTGGGAGATAATTTCATTCAATTCACAGTCCAAATCTAAGCCAAGTACACTTAAATCATTGTTTAAAAAACAAGTTTGTCGAATTTGTCTCAAAAGCTTTTGGTGACAGATATTCCATCCCACATTGTAAAGCAATCTATCCTACTATATAAGGTACTCTATCCAGGGGAGAAGAACTGAATCTTCTTCATTGCCTTCACATGGTTTAGAAATAAAAATTTCTGAATTTTGAGCCTTTGCTTAATTCTCGTGGAATATTTAATACCTTCAACACTTCTGCTAGAACAAAATAAAAGTAGAACCAAGACAGACAGGTGGAGAGGCAGACAGATGACAAATATTTTAATCCAAATAAGAGCACAGAATGACAGATGAAAGCGAACACGAATATAAGTTGAATTACCATCAGACGGAAGTAACTTCCAGGACTATCTTTGTTAAATGCTTCAAATTCTAAGAAGTGTTGCGTTGTGGGCATCTTTTGCACCTGAATTATGTATCTACAACTGCCTGTGTATTTCACAAAAACATAAGAAAATTATAATCTTAATTAGATCAAGAGCGCGAAATGAAAATCAAGTTGCAACTATGAATGCCGAGAAAAAACTTGAGATACAAATCATGCTGGGATGATTCATTTGACAAGTTATCTAACTTAAGTAAATATTGCTATGTTGCGAAAGTAAATCTAAAGAAAATGCAGAGTTGTTAGTTACAGTTGCCTTAGGGAAAGTACAGATTGATATTGTCTTCACTCTGCCCTTTGTGAAAATATTTACATTGCCTGTTTTGCAGTCTTGGTTCACATGATGTATTTTTACTGCATTTTGTTCACACAATATGTGAAATATATACACTGTTATATACAAACATATATACACATATATATGTAGAAATATATTTACACAGAGAAAGAAAGGAAGAAGAGAGAATGTGTGTTACCAAAGCAAAGATAATCAGCTTTTCTGGCTTATGCAATGGAAACAATAGAAACATATTTCATACTGAGTTCTGAAAAAATACCTTCTTTCAGTTATTAATGTCTCAGCTGGTTGTTTTCTGTGAATGAATGTCTAAACTGGGCAGAACCATAGGAAATTCAAACAGCTATTATAAACCATCATATGTAAAAATAGTTCAGATTATACATGGGTGGAAAGTTTGGCTTGTCTACTATGTCACAGTTCATGCCCGTCTTACAGTATCCATTTTGCAATGATTTTGTTTCTTTTCAAATGCTTATATTTTATTTACTATTCATCCCTCTACTGGGTTTCAAGTGCTGCTCTAAATTAATGCAAGCAGACATACAGTAGTTATGATTTTACAATATTACAGTTTTGCATGCAACAATGGAGGTTTGTTTGTCACTGGTGATCTACAGACTCTCTGTCAGTAAACCATCAGAGAGGAAATCCAGACATTGCTCATTCTAGAATATGTACCACCTTAGAAGCCACTACTTAGAAAAAAACAAAGCCAAAAACCTTTTAAGTGCTGAGCCATTGCTGCTTTTAGCTGTCAAATTCCAGAAACTGCAGAAATTGTTCATATGTCTAAAAAATGTAACTGAACTGTGACACACAATCCTGTTGTGATCTGAGAGGGAGAGAACTAATTTACATTAATTTTTAGCCTTTATCCTGTCCCTTTTCAATCTTTAACTGAAAATGATAATTTTCTTTACAAATTTTAGACGGAGTCAACCAGTCCGTTTCAGCAGCTGTATAATAAACAAAGAAACTTTCAACCTGGTAGTTGTAATATATTTGTAAGTGAACAGCATATAACGTAAATATTTCTAATATAATTTTTATTAAGCTCATTTTTTCTATACCACTTCTGGCTAGTCCAAAAAAGTTTTACTGAGTTATGAAAAGACAGAAAAGGCTGTGTCATAGTTTCCATTATAGAACCTGTTTTCAGTAGTTTATAGCAAATTTATAATAAAGTTATAATTGTTTGCAAATTACACTGCAATTATTTGTTTTCCTAGATAGAATAATTTTCAGGGCAAGTGACAGGATTACTCTGAGATACTGTAAATAAAGTACCAAAAATTTCCAAGTTAGTATACGTTTGGATCATTTTAAATGGTACAAAATCTCCTACAGGACATGAGCATGAACTTCATTTAATTAAGCAATAATATTTGTACAATCAGCATGTCAAATTATCTCAGATTGCTCTATTGTGTGGGGCCCATGGTCCCTTTCCTTCTAGCTGGGTCAAAAAAAGCTATAGACCACCTCTGCAACATGTCCTGTTGCTCGACGAAAACTGCCCCAAAGAGACTTCAGGTCACAGCTTAGAAAGAAGCTAAGTAAAATGGAAAAGCAAAGAGAAAAACCACACTGATAGACCTGCCTCTATGCCCAGAAAATAGATCAAAGTTAACATGAGTGCCCCTGTCTGGTGAAGTAACCCTGTTTGAGGAGATCTCCGCAACATAAAGTTAATTTATGTCGTGAAGGCCACAAGTCTGCCTACCTGGGGGTCATGTGTCCAAAACACCTAGTCTTTAATGTGGCTGCATAAATTTAGAAACTGCAACTGCTAACATGTACACAGGCTTTCAAATCCCAGTTGTTTGCATACGGCTGTCCTAGTGCATGGGTGAAACATGCATAACTGCCTCCAGATGCTCGCGTACATATTGTGTATGTGAATAAATACATTTCAGTGAAGGAGGGGAAAAAGAAGGAGAAAACACTATCTGCAGCAAAACGTGGTTGTAATAAATTTGCTTTGACTGGCAGGCCCCCATTTCAAAATAGCTACCTAACCAGGTCATCAGTTTAGCCAATAAAAATTTGGACACCAGGCTAAGACCAGAAACCTTAAGGGAGCCAGTGTTGCCACAAACTCAAGCCTCAGAGACGTGATGCCACCCAAACCTGCTTCTCATTAAAAACATTCAATATTGCACACTGTCTATTTCTACTATTCTTAGACAACTAGATTAATATATTTTAAAAATCACTGTCTTTCCTCTCTTCCAAAGAACTGTATTCTGGACTAGATTGGTTTTAATGTTTGATCTGGGTGCACCCATTCTAGACTTACGTCTCAGTCTCGAGAAGTCATCACTGTGTGTTTATATAACTGAGATTACAATAATTTGATTCTTTCTGGTTTTCATTTTGTTTTCACATTTCGCTTTTGACAGTATCTAGCTTTGGAGATAATCACTGTTTTGTTGTGCTCTGTGTTCCTAAGTATCAGCTAGAAAAGACTTGCTACTGACAGCACTGGCCAAACTGAAAAGTAAAGTAAACTTCAAAGTTTGCACATGAAGAAGGGAAGGGCATTGTAGGACAGGGCAGGATAGGACAGGACAGGGTAAGCAAGCCAAGGCAAGGTAGGGCAAGTCATACTGTGTTCTTTAATATCAGCTATATTAGATGTTAATTTCAAACATTATTATTATATACCTTCTACCTATCATTTGACGTAAAACTTAAATTGCTTGGTTAATTTCCTTCATATGAAATGCATTTTTAATGAAAAAAGATCTGGCAAATTTATTACTATGAATCTGACTTACTTAAGTGTCTGAAAATTGTGCCACTAACTTGAGTGGATACAGGGACAGGTCCCTGTTTACATGTGCTTTCTCATGTACTCACTGCATTTAAATTGTTTCTGTAAATGCCATCTATAAAGTTGTTTTGAGGGTATTCCAGGATATTGTGTCACACAGATGCTTATAAATTGGTGCAAAAGTTGTATTGCAAGAGTAACAATGTCAGGAAACAGTAGTAATGTGTGCCTAATAAAATCCAGACTGTATTCTAGGGAACTGTTTTTTTCTTTGTGAGATTAGTCTTTCCTCACAAGAAAACTGAAAAAAACCACAAAGTGGCCTAACCACAATGCAGTCCTCAAGGAAGCTATAACACATGGAGTTCATATATCTTGGAAGGAAGCAATGTATAATTCCACAACTCCGTGTATCCCATCTAGATAATTTAACTCACTGTCTGATGATCAAGGAATGACATAATAAACCACTGAGATGGTTGGTTGCTTTATAAGTAACTAATTTCTGGTGTATTATCTCTAGATATTTGGCTGAAAAAAAATATTTACTGAAATTGAATGTTAAGCTATTCCCTGAACTATTCTGTTACATTCTTCTGTTCCTTTCTATGGGAAATTGTTTTTTCTTTATCTTCCATGCAGTTCTGTGTAATTTCTAAGGCCATACTTGATCTAAAACAGGGTAGACAAAGAGGTGGCTCATTCATTTAAATCAAAATGGAGTCTCTTACTTTGCATATAATATAGATTCTTGCCACAACTACTATCCCATTGCAGTGGGACCCCAAAGCTTTACCTACATTTTTAGACAAAAAAAAAGTATTAGGATTAAGGATAACTACACCAAGACCTGGGACTCACCGATTTCCAAACACTTGTCTAGGTGATACTCCACTAGAGCAAGGGCTCAGATCACCCAGGCTGTGCAAAGCAAAAGGGGATGCTTGGAAATCTGTTAGTGTAGTGCGCTGTTACATGGCCCACCATTCTCAAATCCAGTGTACTCACAACACAAGAACAAGATTTTGATCCACCACCTAAAGACACCAAGTATGTGCAGGCCACAGCAGAGGTTGTCCCCAGCTCTCGTCGGCAGTGCACTGGAGAACAGTCTAAGCTGGCAACTGAAAATTTGCTTGCACATAAATATTGCGGGGAAGGTGAATCTCAATTAGAGAATAAATTTACAGCTTTTATAGCATTGTCCAAGTGGAAAACATGAAAGAAAGAATGCAGAATTCCAGTGTCACATCATACAACAGGAAACCATGAGAAAGTAACTACTTGATATATGTCAAAAGCTGATTCAGTTTTTCCACAGGTATCGCAATGTTCAATAAATACACAGTGACATCCTTAAACTTCACAATCATATTTGGTTTCCATTAAATTTCTGGACTATTCATCTTTCCTATGCTGCCGTTCCCTTGAGAAAAAGCATTAAATGTTAAAATATCACAGCTGCACCTCCTGTCATTTTTCCTCTGTATGTGTTTGAAAGCAGCTTTCTCTCCTAAGCTTCCCCATTGCCCAATTTCCTCTCAGATAACATAAAGTTCCTAAAAATATTAATCTGTACCCAACTAGAAAGAAGAAGGTAAAAGGGGCTGACTGGACTGGACCCATCCGATCACTCATATTCTACAGATCTCTATTAAATGCTGAATTTAATCACTGAGTACATTGCACATATGAGAACACTGCAACATGAAGCAATAGAAAAGATTCACAGGGAGAAGATCATTGAACAGATATATCACATACATGGGTCTGTTGACAAGCTTAATCTCGACAACTAGATCTGAACCGTGTTCCTTTTTTTTGAAAGAAGAAAACATGACAAAAACAGAAGATGGGAGCTATTCTGTCATAACAGACACAAACCCCTATTCAAGAAGAGGCAATCCTGGATGTACTGAAGTCATAATGAAATTTTTGTTGACTGTAATGGGGACAAGATTTCACCAGCAAATGTTCAGAGAACTGTGGGAGTTTAAATAAACAACAACAAAAAAACCCACAAAAAAAACCCACTAGATACTCAAGCTTTACTCGAACTTCTTACATTCTGAGTAATAAAAAAGAGCAAACTGTGATGCTAATCAGGTTTGTCTTTCTAAAATGCAGTGTTTGCTGGACTGTTAAATCTAAAAGATTTTTTATGATGCTCTTAATTACTTGGGCTTGGTTTTGATTTTGGCTTTTTTCTTGAGACAGTCAGTGCAGAATCAGCTGCTGCAGTAACAGTCACAGACAGCTCCCTCACAGGATGAGGACCTGGAAACAGGGAATGAGGGGTCTTTTCCATATCACAAAAATATTTTGAGTGTTCTAAATGTGACAGTTCTATTTTATAATTCAGCATTAAACAGCATTAAATCTGTTCTTCTAAACTTAAAGTTTTAGTCTTATTTCAGAATAAAGAGTCAGGCAACAGTGTCCCTACAGAGAAGTTTAACCAACACTGCCACAACCTGAAAACACTGGCTTTATAACAGTTGAACCATATCTCTTGAAAATAAAATGGTACTTGACTTGGCAGGGAAATGGACTTCCAAGTCCAAGAAAAATACTGGGATTTTTTCACAATGTTTTCAGTCCCAACTTATAGTAGCCAAAAGCTTTATATTGCAGGTGGACTGCCATAGGCCTGGGGAGCCTTGGAGCCTTAATTGCTGTGAGAAGCCCCAGAATCAAAAAAGTCTGGCACATTATCAGTGGAGCTGCAAGAAGCCAAGAAGGTTGAGGAGATCAGGCCTCTCAAGGCTTCCATGTTCTTGGCTCAGAAATATCCCTCCAGGTGGTCTGATGATGATCCTGAAGCTTGGAGAGGAGGATCTCCTAAGGAGCCAGGGAGGGAGATATTAATCCATCAGACATGTCTACATTCCTGTGAACAGTTTCAGCGAATCAACATTTTCCAGTGAAGCAATAATCCATTAAAAAATTTGCAATCAGTTTGAATGCTGCCTTCATGTTACAATACAAAAACATATGGACACTGAGCATCCTGCCTCTCCAGACTTGTTTCTCCTGCCTTCCTATCCTCTTTTCTCAATTTGCTGAGATTAAAATCATAATGAAATGTACTCAAGATTTATACTTTGTTTATTCTGTGTTTGGCGCTTCACTGTCTCTTTTACTGACCTGTTTAACACAGTGTTTTGCCTGAACAAACTACAAACTTTGAATTTTGGTCACGTTCTAGTAAAGTTGCCAGTTTCAATATCTATGTAGTACACTACTTACAGTATTTCCTTTACACTCACTGTACTGTATAAAAATACGTGTTGTATTAAGTAGACTTATGAGATAGTCTAATGAATGTTCAACTAAGCTAGCATTCAACAGACCATGTTCATTTCTTTGTACTGCCACTGGCTTGGCGTGCTTCTTGGATATTGGACATCTGTAAAATGGAAATACCAGGGACTTTATAAAAAGCTTTGAGATTTACGGATGAGAAGTAGCATTTAATCCATATTTAAGGATGAAAAGTAATAGTTTCAGAATGTTATTATTTCATTTTTTCATAATAACTGTATTATTGGATTTTTCCTGTGCTTCATGAAACTATGGAGGTATCTAAATTACTGCTGTGAAAGCTATTTACAAACAGCAAACCTACTGTTGGTTGGCCAAAGTTACTTTCCAGCTCTCAGAACCTCCATGAGAAAACTGTCATGATTTCAGAACAGGAAAATGTTTAAGAACTCTGAACAGAAGAAAGAATGTGTTAATTAATTCACAAAGAACTTCATTCAGACAGTCTCAGGTTGTTTAGCAACTTAGAGAAGATAGCTAATTTAATTTCTATGTCTCAGAAATTGCATTCCTGTTAAAATCAAAGACAACCATGCACCTAAAAATCTGTAAAATCACTTATGAAATAAAATCTACACTTTCAAACATTGATGGGGTAGAACTCTTAATCCAGAATCCAAGTTGTGCACTTGGTTTTCAGAAGGGCTGATGACCAAAGATTTCCACAGTTCAAAGTGGAAATGAACCTTAGAAAACTGGGTTTAACATTTATCTGAACACCTAAATGTGCCTTAAAATCTTTGGCCAAATTATTTTCCACTATGGAGACACCATAGCACACCTAACTTCCCATCGTTAACTTGCCAGAGACTATTTGATCCCAGGAGGCAGAACGGTACCCCTTTCAGTCACACAAATTGGATGGGATTACTGCTAGCTACCCCTACTTTAAGCAAGAATCTTTGATATCCATCAATTCTTTATCAGTTCTTCCTTAACAATGACATTCATTAGAAGGAAGCAGTTCTTATGAAAATCTAAAAATACTGTGAGCCCGCTTGGCAACAAGTACTCTGACTTGGCAACAAGTATTCTGACTCAGTACAACTGACTTCTATACTTGATAGCCACAATGCACGACATCATCTTTCTTCACAGCTAAAATCCATTTGGCCCACAGGCAAACCATGGAGTTAATTCCTGTCTGTCATAGATGACCATGTCAACTAGAAACAATCAAGGCAAAAGCAAATAGGCCAACAAATGTTAAACAGGTACAACCACCCATATGGATTGTAGTTGTTATGCACTGGATTAAGTTTCCTAAATTTAAACACCTGAGATACCAAGGTACAAGCCACTATCCTCCAGCCATCACTCCAGAAGTCTGGGAGTCTCCTGTGTGGTGTCTCAGCCAGCCTAGGGAGATTCAGAGATGGTTAGACACCTAGGTCTAGGTAAATGGTTTAGTATTCCCTACAGTGAGGGACCAGTACAATACAGCATAGGATGGGACTGGGTCAACAGGACATGCTTGACTGAGGTACCCAGAACCTGATTGTATTGCCCAGATTGAAGAGGACATTTAATGTGTAAGGTGGAGTTAATCTCATGTAGCTAAGGATTCTATTATTTGACATTTACAGCTGAGTCATCTATTTCTGTTTGCAAGAAACTGAGAGAAATATGGACCCTGAGGATGTGAATCATCTAGTTTTAAGGGACTTCTAACTTCTAGATGCCTCAACCTCTTTGTATTGGCTATAAAGGGAGTCTGGACAATTAGCTTGTTTACATATAGACACCAGTGTTATAAATGGCTTAATCTGGACTTTGCAATTTTATTCCTGATTCCCACTGAATTTGAGGAGCACCCGAGGCCTAAGAAATTCAAGATATAGCCATGTGCACCATCCTTTTGTAAATGAAGGTATTGCATAGTCATTAGTGCCGTTATGCACAGCATTTATGTATTCCTCTGATATTCAATAACCTTTCAGCAGTGGAGCTGGTATTTTTCCTGCAAAGTGGGAAGAATTAAAATCCTTTATCTCTTGCTGCTATTAGAAAGTTCAAATTTTCAGAAGTCAAGAAGGAAGTTTGAGCTTTTTCGTGGTTTGTTTGGGGTCTTTTTTTTTTGTTTTATTTTTTGACACAGATAATTTTAAATTAGCTTAGGCATCTCTTCAGTCTTTGCCTTTAACAGGACTATCTTTTTGTGTGATTACTGGTGTTTGCCTGTTCCAACATGAAGAATGATGCTTTTCAAATGCATAGCACCCTCAACTGTTTCACCCACTAGTTGTGACCAGGAAATACTTTCTTCCAGATGCAAATTTAAGGCCAGAAATACCTTGTCAGCTCAGGCCTCAGTGCCAGGATCCAATACTCACTGTCCAGGTTCTTTTAGATACTCCAGGCATGGGGGATACCAGGCTTAATATCAAATTTAGCTATTTGAAGACAGCTGGTGTTACATGGGATTTCTGATTTAGCAGAGTGATACAAAATGTACTGAAAGCAATAGAGCTCAAGCACAACACCAGTGTGATTCCATTTACCGACCTGTATAACATGCTCACAATCACAATACGAGTGCCACCCCTAATTGCTGAGAAAGAACACGTGGGTTGAAACCAGCTTAAGTGCATTCCTCTCTTCAAAATTCTTTTGCTAGTTTTCTGGTTTTTATACTCTGTGTTGGGCTGAGCCATGTATTTACTGCCCCCATGCCGGTCTGGCTAACTCAAGGAGGCATTCACACTCTTTTAATGAACTTGATCCACCCAGCTGTTGATAGCTGTTTATCTAAACCAAAGGCCACCCTCCAGTCCTGTTTTGTGTTGAGATAAAGCCAGCTTCTTTGCAACAGCTGTGGTCAGTCACACCCTGCATTATTCCCTGAGCTACACAGGCACATCGTTCTTGCCCAACTCCTCTGAGACTTCTTTCATTTTAGGCATTTATTGGTTAGTCACACTTAGTAAGATGGATTAAAAGCATTTTTCTATTATTGTTTCAGTTTATGGTGATAAAATGCAATAATTCAGAAAACTTCTTGCTTGCTCCACGTGCAACTTAGTGTTTGCCAGGAGGAAGCAATTCAGCAGGCCAAGTGGGTTTCACCATCTGCCTGACCCACCTTACTTTACCATCACCATAAAGAGGAGTGATTCTGATTAAAGTCCTATCTTCATTATGTGTAGGGCTAACTCTGTACCCTTGTCAAAGAGATAGTGCAACACCCTTGGGTTGCTTAGACTCTACAATACATAAAACATCTCAGGCAGAGTTTTTGACTAAATTTTCACATTCCCCAAGTGTCAGGGAAGTTGTTCTTCTATGCAGTCTTCAAATAAGCAGACACAAGAAAAGCCTGCTGGGGTTGGCTCTGTTTATCTGCAGTGAGCCCAAAAAGACAGAAGCCAATATTCCATCCTATATCTGGAATCAGCAGCTTATCTGATTAACTATTTACAAGGTAGCTGTTGTGCTTGAGGAATCCCCTGGCAGGGGGATTGGGCTAGATGATCTTTCGAGGTCCCTTCCAATCCCTAACATTCTGTGATTCTGTGAAGCTGGATTCTCTTCCCTTTCTTTAGGGGAAAATGTGTTCACTTGAGCATTGTGAGGCTGCAATTTACCCTTAGTGCAAGCCTGTTACGAACGACAATCTTACTATTTAGAAAAAATCCAAGTGACCACTTAGGGTTTTTTATGGCACTGTTAGCTAAAGATGATGCTATCGTTCCATATTACAGTGTGATGATTTCCATTTGCTAAGGTATTTAAAATCTTTAAAATATTTGAAAGCATGAATGAAACTCTCAGGACACATCTGTAAATTCAAAAAGCGATACTGAAATCAAACTAATAATAAATGCTCCTTGACTGATATCTTAGATGCCAAGCTGTATCCTGGAAGCATTTTTTATAACCAGATTTTGAACTCTAAAATAGGGTTTTATAACGGAAACAATTACAAAAGCAAGGCCAAATCCCTACATCTGGATTCAATGGGAGCACCATAAGGCTTGGACGTTCTACATGTAAGTCTGTACGAATAAATGTTAAAAACCTCCCTGATGTAGATACAGTAACGTAAAAATCTATGGAGGTATATTTTTTGCTTGAGGAAAACAAGAAAGAGGTAGTATTGAGAAAGAAATATTTTTAAATGTATCTGCTTTTTATGTATAAAAATGTGTCTTTTATTTTGCAAAATATTTTTTCTAAATATAGGGACATAGTACTTTAAACTAAACTCTACATCTGTGCTGATAGATCTAACCCCATTTCTAATATGGCTTCTAAATGTCTCATTTGGGCTATATTTTAGGAGAAAGTCTGTTTTTTTTGCTATATCTGCTTATTAGAGCAGAAATATATTTGTATACTTCTCTCGTACAAGCAGTAAGACAAATCAAACATGAGGACTTTCCTAGAAGGACCCCTAGGTTGTATGCTGCATGGCATTGGTATGGAATGGGATCTGTATGTTGGCTGAACTCAGACTGCTCTTAGAACAACAACATATTACAACCAAAGATGTGGATAAGTAATGTGGAGTCAAGTAGCAAAGTGGCCACTCAATTTGCTCTTTTTCCCATGCTCGTAGAAACAATTTTCTTGCAGCCTGGTAGTACTAAATACACGCTTGTGATCTGTACAATACACAAGTCACACACAGAAACTCTGATTTCTAATATTCTGGTCCACTGGATTTAATTTAGCTGTTCATATCATGCAGACTTGTCTAATCCTGTGCTGCTACTAACATCTTGAAACTGAGTAAGATACAGCAAAACATAATCTAAATCTTCACTTATCTGCCCTGACATGCTGAGCATTAGCAAAACAACTTTTATTAGTTCACATGCTGTTATGCTTGCAAAGAAAACAGTTACAACTGTTCACTCTATAAGGAAATTTAAAAAGCTGTTCATTGCAAAAGTCCTCTAACCTCTAAAACAGTGGGTTTGCCGCCTTCAGTTCAGTTCAGTTCTTATAGAGGTCATTAAGATCTCTGTGGCCTGTAGGAATCTTTAGAGACAGAGAAGGACATATCTCACAGTTTATCAGAGAGTCCCTTCTCCGGGATTAATGCTTGCTAGAGTGTCATTAATCACCTGGCACCAACTAGTCAAAGCCTATTTCAGTACAGCTACTCTTACTGCTGCAATAAATACATTAGTGACAGTGCTGCTGGGCATCCACTTCAGGATTTCAGGCTTGCCTTCAGGTATGAAAAATCCACTGACTCTGAAGTGTTTCTCTGGCAGCCTTTGATGCAGAAACACATGTGTGAGGATACAGAAGGGGGTAGGAGAGTCACTTGTTTAAATCAAGGGAGTGTTTGCAAATGCAGGGATAGATAAAAATTGGGAGCTGGAAAACAGTTTCTAACTTAATGTGGTGGAATACCTGTCCAGTGAAAGTAAGAGGGGAAAGATCTCTGATTAGTTTTGCAAAGTACCTTGCTAAGTTTCTGGAAAAGGCTGTACATCAGGAAAACCTGTGTTAATAGGAGGCTAAGTTAATGGGCCTAAGAATCTTATGTGTTGTTAGTGCAGTAACGAGAAGTGACAGCAGATTGCAACATGTTTCAAGCATACATCGAAAAGGATGTCAGCAAGACTTGGATTTTAGAGAGAAACCCACTGCTAAGAGCTATTTGAGTCTAGGTTTTATTGGCAGAAGGAACTTGCACAGCTGAGCAGCAGATTTGCAGTAGACTTACAGGGACAGGATTTGTTCTTCAGTTTGAAATGTTGTTCTTCAGTATAAAATGAACAACAGTGGGTGAGAAGG
>WKFP01014731.1:1130331-1197418 GCA_011057875.1 Pterocles orientalis | reverse complement strand
AAAATATTTTTTCTAAATATAGGGACATAGTACTTTAAACTAAACTCTACATCTGTGCTGATAGATCTAACCCCATTTCTAATATGGCTTCTAAATGTCTCATTTGGGCTATATTTTAGGAGAAAGCCCGTTTTTTTTTGCTATATCTGCTTATTAGAGCAGCAATATATTTGTACACTTCTCTCGTACAAGCAGTAAGACAAATCAAACATGAGGACTTTCCTAGAAGGACCCCTAGGTTGTATGCTGCATGGCATTGGTATGGAATGGGATCTGTATGTTGGCTGAACTCAGACTGCTCTTAGAACAACAACATATTACAACCAAAGATGTGGAAAAGTAATGTGGAGTCAAGTAGCAAAGTGGCCACTCAATTTGCTCTTTTTCCCATGCTCGTAGAAACAATTTTCTTGCACCCTCGTAGTACTAAATACACGCTTGTGATCTGTACAATACACAAGTCACACACAGAAACTCTGATTTCTAATATTCTGGTCCACTGGATTTAATTTAGCTGCTCATATCATGCAGACTTGTCTAATCCTGTGCTGCTACTAACATCTTGAAACTAAGATACAGCAAAACATAATCTAAATCTTCACTTATCTGCCCTGACATGCTGAGCATTAGCAAAACAACTTTTATTAGTTCACATGCTGTTATGCTACTTACATAGCTTGCAAACAAAACAGTTACAACTGTTCATTCTATAAGGAAATTTAAAAAGCTGTTCATTGCAAAAGTCCTCTAACCTCTAAAACAGTGGTTTTGCTGCCTTCAGTTCAGTTCTTATAGAGGTCATTAAGATCTCTGTGGCCTGTAGGAATCTGTAGAGACAGAGGACATATCTCACAGTTTATCAGAGAGTCCCTTCTCCGGGATTAATGCTTGCTAGAGTGTCATTAATCACCTGGCACCAACTAGTCAAAGCCTATTTCAGTACAGCTACTCTTACTGCTGCAATAAATACATTAGTGACAGTGCTGCTGGGCATCCACTTCAGGATTTCAGGCTTGCCTTCAGGTATGAAAAATCCACTGACTCTGAAGTGTTTCTCTGGCAGCCTTTGATGCAGAAACACGTGTGAGGATACAGAAGGGGGTAGGAGAGTCACTTGTTTAAATCAAGGGAGTGTTTGCAAATAAAGGGATGGATAAAAATTGGGAGCTGGAAAACAGTTTCTAACTTAATGTGGTGGAATACCTGTCCAGTGAAAAGGGGAAAGATCTCTGATTAGTTTTGCAAAGTACCTTGCTAAGTTTCTGGAAAAGGCTGTACATCAGGATAACCTGTGTTAATAGGAGGCTAAATTAATAGGCCTAAGAATCATGTGTTGTTAGTGCAGTAACGAGAAGTGACAGCAGATTGCAACATGTTTCAAGCATACATCGAAAAGGATGTCAGCAAGACTTGGATTTTAGAGAGAAACCCACTGCTAAGAGCTATTTGAGTCTAGGTTTTATTGGCAGAAGGAACTTGCACAGCTGAGCAGCAGATTTGCAGTAGACTTACAGGGACAGGATTTGTTCTTCAGTTTGAAATGTTGTTCTTCAGTATAAAATGAACAACAGTGGGTGAGAAGGTTAAAACTGAGGACGTAGAGGAACATTTCATAATTTGCAATGCCAAATAATACACTGCAAACCACAGTCACTCCAGTAAAATGAAGGATACTCATGTGGAGAATGCTTACTGCACAGTACTACAGATCCTTCTTTTTTTTTTTTTTTAACACCTTAATAAACTTGAATACTTGGCTGAGGAGGGAAAGAAAATTAAGTAAAGCTCTCATCACCTCTTTTATTTCAGCTTTTATTTTGAAAAGAAGGAAATACTTTTCTTTCCTTGGTTTATTCTTTAGCTCAAAAGATAAAGAAGAAAATGTGGCTCTGTTATGCTTCATTTCTTAGATGTGGAGGTAGCAGAAAATGCCTGACAACAGTTTCCATGTTATTACTCCCGGGTTATTAACAGTCTGACAGAAGTATCCTATACAGTTGAAAGAAAAACTTCCCCTTCACAACATTTCACCGGGAAAACAGAAGTAGAATGAGAGGAAAGAAGAGATAAGGGCATACAATCTACTTCCTCTGGTGGTATCTCTCATTATAGATTGCAGCAGATTTCTTCATTCATCCTTTTCATCACAGTGCCTCTTTAAACACCTTCACTTGTTAGCAGTTTCATGTGACACATCATTTACTGCCCTTTTGCTTTGCCATTTAGAGCACAAAGGTAAAGCAGCTCTGTATTTCTCAAGGTAACAAGAGGAATGAACTTGCCCCTCAGGTTTTCTCCCAGAGCACCCCTCAGACAAACCAGGTACAAACAGCTAAATTGGTTTGGGGGAAGCCAAACAGCCCTGTGTAGCTGCAGTGGTGTACATAACACTTGTCTCTCCTGTGCTCAAAGGCCTCCGGATGCAAGCCAGTCTGGAGGTGGCTGATGGGCAGAAGCGTTAGCGCAGCACTGTGCTCAAGCAAACAACCTTTGTGGAAAGGCAGACATGGGATCAAGCTAACACAGCTACACAATCCCCGCCTGGCGCTGGCCTGCATCCATGGGCAGTGGGCTCCAGCCACCCACCAGACATACCCAAAGGCACTGGAAGCAAGGACAGTCATGCAACATCTTTGTTTGCACTGGCACAAGAAATGGTTCTGCTTTGCCGGTGCCAGCTGAGGGCTCACCAAGGCTGTGGTCAACCCGTGATACCATCTATTACTAACTCCCTGCCTTCCCTGTTGCCTGTGTTTTCTATGTACCTCGCTGAATCTTGGCCTATCATTGCTTTCCCTCCCACACTGCTGACCCTCATTTTTCTTCATTTCTTGTTAATCAGCATTTACTCCAACTAGTTTGTGATATAACTTGTCAGGCACTACAGTGCAAATATGTGAAATGTCAAAAGCAAATAAAGGAAACACTGACACTGGCACTAGAGTCAGCACGCTCTCCCAACGCAAATACCCAGCACCTGAAGACAAGCAGAGAACAAGTCACAACAGCGCAAGGGTATTATTTCTGTAAGTTAACAGTTTGTTTTTCTGCATCATAAAATTGAATGCAGTCCATCAGCTTTTCTAGAACTCATTTTTATGCTGGAAGTTAAACAAGATCCTAATTCAGCTGTAGAAATTTATTCCCAATTCCCTGCCAAGTGGTAAGAGAAAGAGTTTATTACCAGCCCCAACAGGAGGCATTTAAAAACTGCTGCTTTTTCACATCTGCCCAGGGAAGTTGTGGATGCCCCTTCCCTGGAGGTGTTCAAGGCCACGCTGGATGGGGGTTTGAGCAACCTGGTCTAGTGGAGGGTGTCCCTGCCCATGGCAGGGGGGTTGGATCTTGATGATCTTTGAGGTCCTTTCCAATCCAAAACATTCTATGATGCTATGATTCTATGTGTATCACACACTGGATTTCAGTCTTCTGGGCTCCATCCTTCTGCTCTTTAGGAGAGTCAGGTGGGAAAGTCAACCTGTCCATCAGGTATATTAATCAGTGGGACTGTGATGGTCTATTCCTCTCTTCATTGACCCATAGCAAATAAAAGAATTGGGCTTCAGCTTCAAAAAGTCTGTCTTGTTCAAGAAACAGAAACTCAAGGTTTTCATTCCTTCCTCCATGAGGCTTCTTGACAAGGGAAGCTGTGAGAGAAGCCCAGCTCGTTGTGAGGAGGATGACACTGGATGGAGCTAGCAGGGTAGGAGGGAATGTTGGAAGCTTATTACCACGTGCAGCTGTTCACTCAGCAAGGACTGTGGGGTAGAGCAGTACACTTTGATATGTCAGGAAGCAGAAGCTTGGACAAGAAGAAGGAGTAGCTAAGCAATGGAAAAACAACCTCAAACAGGAAGGCCTGAAGACAAGGAAGATATAAGTTGTCCTTACATAAGGAGAGTACAGAAGAGCACTTGCTGAGGGCAGCAACATACTGGCACTGCAGCTGCAAGGGGAAAGTGGAAATTATTCTCTCCTGGGAGGTTCAGAGAATAAAGATCAGTTGGTGAACTATGAGGTTGTGGGGGGAAAAAGACACAAACCTTCCTACGCAAGCATAACCACATGGATGTATAGGCACTGTCTCTCCCCTTTGACACTCTTAGTCACATCTTTTAAATAGTGTAAATCAGTTACAACAGGGGGCCTCAGGAACCAGTACCATTCATCTGTCAACTCAAGTAAAAAGCCTCAAAAATTCCCCTGATTTTTTTTTTTCAGTTGGCTGTACTGATCTGTACCAGTCTAGAAGAGAATGAACTTTCCTTACAATTGCTTATTATCTGCAGTCCTAACTTACCGTGGTGCTCAGATTTCAGACTATGAAAGCCTACTGACTTTCACTCGCTTACAGTTATCAGTTTGTGTGCTCCCATTCATGTATCAGTTGTGGACTTTTAACACAATACTTGACTGATAAGATTTGTAAGACTATGACTCAAGTAAATGCCCATTATTCTGAAAATTGTTATATTGAAACCTGTAAAATCTGAGTAATATTGCATTTTCCTACCTGTCCTCTTCTATTACAAATTGAGTTGGTGCCTTTACTGAATGTAAATACAGAATTCCTTTTTTTTAACAGCAAAATTATTCTTCAACATCCCCAGAACCTCATCCCACTTCACCCTCACTCCAGATGTTCAGAGTTTTTGTCTGCAGGCCTCCATTGCCTCGTGGTATAGAAACTACTATTGCACAGCTTGCTAAGATGTGTTTCCCTCCTTCATTTGGGACCCTTCATCCAAACTGTCAAAAATAGGCAAGAGAACTTGGACAAGATAACTGGTTCCTAGAAAACCCAAAACTTCATTCCTGAGAGAGCAGCAGTGCTACAATAGGTTGCCAGCACCCTATTTTGACATTGGCTGTGACTGAGAGGATACGATGGGTTTGCCTTTGGCTGGGGGCCAACTCACACACACCCACTGACCCAATCCTGCCCCCACCCAAGGATAGGGGAGAGAATTAAAGGGGTAGAGGGAAAAAAGAGACGCGTGGGTTGAGATAAGAACAATTTAACAACTAAACTACAATAATACTGAAAATAATACTATATACAAATATGCAAACGAGTGACACACAGTGATACTGCCCCCCACCCGGTGACCAAGGCTCAGCCTGTTCCTGGCTAACAATCCTGGAGCAGGGAGAGTCCTGAAACCGCATGCAGGGAATGGAGATAACAGTCCGAGCGTCCCAGACTGAGAGATGACCGGGGTGGGGAAAGCCTTGGGAGAGTGACCACCTGGAGTGAGATGACCAGGAGCAAAAGAGATCCAGAACAAAAAAAGGGCCGATCTTCCAGAGCGACCTCACCTATATACTGGGCATGATGTGTATGCTATGGAATAGATTATTGGCCACTTTGGTTCTCAGTCCTGAACCTAAGATCAAATCCTGGGCTAGTAACTGCGACTGTGCTCCCTCCCACCTTCTCCTGTTCACAGACCAACAGAGAAGCTGAAAGACCTTGGCAGCTGCATAAACATCAATTTTTATCATCTTTCTTCTGAGCACAAATCCAAAACACAGCCTCTTGCTAGCTATTATGAAGAAAGTTAACTCTGTCTCAGCTTAACCCAAGACAGAGGAGAAGGTAACTTCTAAGGCTGTGAGATAACTAACCACAAGGTTAGTGATACTGATGGAAGTTTCCCTTAATTGTTGCTGATCTCAAGAAAGTCAAGGCATTTCACAGTCAAGGACAGTGAAAATAAGAAAGTTCGCTCTCTCTACTAATACCCTTTCTCAAAGTGTCTTCCTTGATTTCCCCTTCACTGCTTCCCAGTCTTGTCCAAAAGTATATCATCAGTTTGCTGCCATCACCCTCCTGCACCGGTTCTTGTTCATGTGAACAGGTTTTTACCTTCAGGCTATCTTTCAGAAATGGCTGTATCGGAAAAGCATCTGGTGCTCCCTACAGTCCCCTGGTATTTCTACTTTGATTCCCTTGTTCCTTTGAGGCACTTCCTATCACTTTGTAAACATTTTGCAAGCAGGAGGTACTGCAGCTGAAATGGCACCTATCAGTGATGTGGATGATTACCTGCACCATTTATTTGTTCTGCCTGTCTCTATCTACTGCGTAAAAACTCTAAACAACATAACTAGAGTTCATAATGAGGTTTTCCAAGCATTTACTGCAACAGCTACCAGACAACCTAGCATCCCTTGATTGACATCAGAGAAATTATACTGATGTACAACAAGCTGTCAATCTAGATACCAGTAAATGACTCTTGTTGAAGTATAACTGAAACTTCAAACTACAAAAAATACAGTCATTACAGGGCTGCCCAAGCCCACGTAGCATCTATGAGTTCCCTGTTACGGACAACTGTTACTGCTGACTCCATAATTGTATCTGCTTCTGCTACATATCCATTAAACAAGCAAACAAACAAACAAAACCCCTGTCCTTAATGCTTTTCATTGCAATAATTTTCTAACTGGATTCAGATGTATTCCAAAAAAAAAATCTGTAAAACTTTGCAATATGGTAAACTTAGATGACAGAGCTGGATGGGCTTTGTTGTTAAAGTAGTGTATTTTCAGCTCATGTTGATGTATTTACTGTTAATACACAGTTGGTACAACAATATGGGTTTGTATTGGCATTTGCTTGTCTGAAAAATTATTTGTATTGAAGATAGTGAACATCTTGTTAGTGATGTTACTTTAAAATGTAATATTTTATTCTTATATTTATTTTATAACATTGTTTTAAAGCTTGCTCTCAAACTTTAGGACATCTTTTTGAATGAAATCTCTTCTCGAAATTCACACTCCAAGTAATAAAGGATTTACTGCATAGACCTAGCAATTCTGGGCTTCTGCACCTTTTTCTTCCAGTTCTAGTTGTGCAGATTTCTCTTTATCCTAGGTCCTACTATGTGGTTTATTTTTATTTCATTAATTTCCTGAATGAACATATCATTATGTATGTTAAGTGTAAAAGATTACCACTGCTCAGTCAGCTGTAACTTCCTCTGTGTTATCACTGGAGTATTTCAATAGCTCTCCTCCCAGTAACAGAGAAACTATGTACTTAGTAATAATACCTACGTAGCTATGGGCTATGATAAGGAGATGTAGGAGCAAATTGGTGTTTACCCAAAGGCAGTAGGATAATAATGAGAAAGTAAAAATGATAATGGTATTATTTGAAATACAAGGAGTGGAAAGTAACATTTTAGGGACTGCTGAAATGAATTTACACTGCATAATAGTAATAGCAATAGTAATACACTCTTCACACACTAGTTCAAGGTCGATAAAATATGAGTAAAGGATTATTAGCTATGAATAAAAAAAGTGTGTTTTCTTCATTCACACAAGTTTTGAGTCCTATAATAGGCCATCTGCAAAAGTTTTTCTATATTTACTATGTGACACTTCAAAAAAATCACTTGCATTCGGGCAAAATAATTTCTTCCTACTGTCATTATAAACTATCAGATCACACGTGGGGATGAGATGTTGTTGACTTCAAATAGATATGAGACCACTGACTACTGCTGTCGTCAATCGGACACTTAGTGAAGTCAGATTCTTCTTGGCTGCATTTAAACTGGTTCTACACACTGTAATTTTACTGGGATAGGTGAGGGGGATCAGATGATACACTAGTAGAGACCAAGTACTTCACACTGAGCAAAGATGCGTGGTGGAAACATTCTCTGTGGTGTGGTTTCTCTTTGAGCTTCTGGGGTTGTTTTGTTTTGTTTTGGTTTTAATCTAGTAATAAAAATAAAATGTGCTGGGTTTGACTGGGATGGAGTTAGCTTTCTTCATAGAAGCTTGTATGGTGCTGTGTTTTGGATTTGTGAGCAAAACAGTGTCGATAACGCAGCCACATTTTAGCTAGTACCAAGCAGTGTTTGCACAGTGTTGAGGCCTTTTCTGTTTTTCATGCTGCCCTGATGGCAAGGAGGCTGGGGGTGTACAAAAGGCTGGGAGGTCATCCAGCTGGGACAGCTGACCCCAACTGACCAAAGGCATATTCCATACCATATGATGTCATGTTCAGCAATAAAAGCTGGGGGGAAGAAGAAGGAAGGGATGGACATTCGGAGTTACAGTGTTTGTTTTCCTAAGTAACCATTACGTGTGATGGAGCCCTGCTTTCCTGGAGAAGGCTGAACACCTCCTGCCGATGGGAAGAAGTGAATGAATTTCTTCTTTTGCTTTGGATGCACACGCCTTTTGTTTTATCTCAACGCACAATTTTTTGCACTTTAGTTCTTCCAATTCTCTTCCACATGCCACCAGGGGAGAGTGAGTGAGCAGCTGGTGGGGATGATGCCAGCTGGGGTTAAACCATGACACAAAATAACTTCGGCAAATAAAAACACAGCTATGAGCTTTTTTTTCCTAAAGATAATTTTTATTAGTTCATTTGGAAGATATGACTTGTCCAGATTCTGACACTGACAACAGCTTATCACTAACAGTTGAAGAGGTTTCTCCCCCCCTAACATTTTGATAATCATACTTGTCACAGATTTGAAAGCCCAGAATGGTTTGTTAACTCAGATTATTATTCTTTTTATTAATTTGGTGACGATAGACTTGGCACAGCTTTACAGTTTAGAACACAATGCCATTCACTATATTTACCTACCTCGGAGGTGGAATTTGAAAGCTCCATGCCAAAACTCAGAGAGATTCTTGTGGCTTAAGATGGATCTATACTGATTTCTGCAACTCTTTTGAGTCTTGAAAGACTGAGTTCTGTGTGTTTCCAGCACAGATGAGGATAACTGCTATATTTACTATCTAGAGAATAGAAAATTGCATATATCTTAAAACCACGCAGTAGAACCAAGTAGATTTTGGTGCATGCAGTATATCTGAACGACGCATTTTTCACTCAACTGGAGGTAGGCTTACTTTTGTGTACTGAAAAAATTTGCTAATACATGAGGGAAAATGAGGAGAGGGATGTTAATGATTTAACAATTCTAAATTGACGTTTGCTCCTCTGGTAGATTTTAAAGGTAAAAGGCAATTCATGACCAAGTCAACATTCAGTCTGGTTCATGCTGTTAGTGGTTGCTGCCTTTTCCTGCATCATTATCACTGCCTCTCCCGTCCAGTTTTGAGATTTTTCTGTTCACACTCATTTATTTGTATGGCTCTCCTCGGGTATGATGCAGAAGATGAAGTTCCCACTCACAAACTAGATACATGTCTCTGCAGCAGTATGGTGCCACAATACACCATGGTGAGGTTGGTTCTTTGTGTTGTGTTGTGATGGGAAACTTATATCACTGCAAGAAAAAGAAGAAATCCAAACTAGTTGATCCAGTTTGGGTGTCAGACACCAGCCAGTCAGGATGACAAATAGAGTGTGTGTGTGTGTGTGTGTGTGAGCGTGGAGCGCTGGATCCAAGAGCGCTGGATCCACCCAGGTCCCAGAAACAAACTTTCCATGAACTCCAGCTCCCGGACCCAGGAGCGGGTTCCACTTCCCCCGCTGCGGCCGCAGCTCCCGCAGCCCCCCTCCGCCGGCTCTGGCGGCGCCCACCTCCCTCCACCACCTCCCCCGCCCCCCCTGTGCGGTCCCGCCCGTAGCCCCCCCCCCGCGGAGGGGCCGCTCACCCCGCAAGAGGAGCCGCTCCGCCGCGCCCTCCCCCGGCACAGCGCCCGGCGCGGGGAGGCGGGAGGAGCGGAGGGGAGCGGAGTGGCGGCACCCCGCGCCCCTCGTCCCCATGCCGCGGCGGGCGGCAGGAGGCTGCCGCCGCGGGAGCTCCACGCCCGGGCAGCCCGGAAAACGGTGGGGAGCCGCCGGCATCGCCCGCCCGCCCGATCGCACACGGAGTTCCCGGAGAGACCCGTTCGGCTGCCGCCGGGGCTGAGGGATTGCCGAGCCCCGAGTTTCCGCGGGGGCGTGGGGCACCCCGAAAAGGCGAGCGCTTAGAGAAAAATAATAGTAATTAAAACAAAACAAACCAAAACCAACACCTGCGACGGTGTCCTGCCCGGCTGCCGCGCATCGCTTATGCTTATTCGGGGGGACCCATCCAGGGCGGCGGATCCCGCAGGATGACGGGCGATGAGGAGCCCTAGGGCGGCGTCCAGACGAGCCGCCGCGGGCTGCGATGAGCTTCGGGGAGCCGGTGCCGGAGGGGAGGCCGGGAGCCAGGTAGCCACCGCCTGCCCGCCGCGCCGCCCCGCGCCGCCGCCCGCCCGCAGCTCCCCGGGGGCATGGGAGCGGCGGGCAGAGCCTGCTGAGATCGCCGCGCCCGGCCGCAGGTAAGGAGCCCGCGCACGGCCGGTCGCGGCCGCCGGGACCCGGCTGGGGGAGCGGGGGTGCTTTGGGGTGGGGGTCCCGGCGGCTCCGTGCGGGAGGAGGAAGGCAGCGGCGCGGCTGCCTGGCTGGCGGCAGTCCGGCGCCCAGCGGGCCGTGCCGCCGTGTGCCGGCGCCCGCCCTCAGCCCGTCCGCTCCCGTTGCTCAGCCCGGCGGTGACATTCTTCTCTAACGGGAAGGATCTGCCCTCCGGTATGGTAAAAAGAAACACCGGTGGGGGGGAACCGTGACTGCTCCCCAGCCCCCTCCACCACGGCCGCGGCTGGCGCACGGCCCGGCCCGGCGGGAGGGGCAGCGCTGCTCCGGACCCGCCACTCCCCCCACGCAAACCTCCCCGAGGGGCGGGCGCGGTCCCCACCGGGAGCAGTGCGGCCCCCGAGGCCCCGCCCCCGCACGGCTCCGCACCCCGCCTCCCGCGAGGCTGCAGCCGCACGGGAGGTGTCGGAGCCGCAGCTCATTGGCTGAGGCGATGCGCGGCCGTGGTGGAGGCAGCCAATGGCGGGCTGCGCGGGAGGGCCAGTCGAGGGCGCCTCCAGGCGGCGGGGCAGGGCAGCACAAAGCCACTCTGGCCTCGGCTGGGCACCGCTGGGTGCCTGCTGCCAAAGCTCGGGAAGAGCGGCTGCGGCTTGGGGGTTGAAGGCCTTGCACTATGCCATCGTTGTTCCCCACCCAGACGAGGCACAGATAAGTCGCTCTGGCCTGCTCTTCCCCAGCCCCTCACACGGCACTGCAGTTTCCTTTTAACCTCAGCGAGCACCTCCTGTAACAAAATGCAGTGCCCCCTCCCAAAAGGAATCAAAGTAGGTAGGATGTTTTTTTTAAAGGGAGTTTTCATTAAAGATAACATTAAGGAAAACAGAACCTGAATATTCTTAAGCAAATTAAAAGCTATTTGTCTTGTAAAGAATGGTAAACATCTCATTAACTTGACCACAGATATTTGAGAAAACTCTTCATCCCGATGAGCAGCTCCTTTGAACTGTAATGGTTTGCACATGATGGTCTTAGAAAAAAAATGTGTCTGGTTGCTAGCAGATCTCAGAAAATCCAACTTTTATACTAAAAGCAGTAACTAATAAAACTAATAATATCTAGTAGAACTGAATGCCTTTCCATTGATGTTACACAGTTACACAAGAGCAGGAATACTAAATTTCTGCTACTAATAGTAGCCTGCATTCTTGTCTGGCTGTAATATGGAGAGCAAATTCTTCTGACGGTAGGGATAAGAATAGGGATGTTTCAAATTATTTTCTGCAAAGTTAGGTTGCTTAATATGTAATTAGATGTCTACATGAATTATTTTATTTACAGAAACAATTAGTGCTCAAGGTTATTGAGTTTTGTTTTCTTGTCTGTTCTAGCACAATGTGCATTTTTAAATTACTCTCCACAGCTTTAGCTGCCCAGATTTAGACACATAATTCTGAAAATCTGAACTTCAGTGTTGATAGACATGGCAAGATTACAACTATAAACTTCCTTGCTTACATTTCCTCTAAGGTCTGTGCTTATGCTTCCAAAAAAATTGTCAAGTTTTATCAATTCTGATCATGAATTCAACCTGTTTGGTCCAGATTACAATGTAAAAGCAGATCCTACATTGCACAGTAGTGCATGGCAAAGAATGATGGAGTCCAGTTCTATGGCCAACCAATTCTTTCTTTCACTCACTTTCTCTCTCAATGATACCATTTCCAATATACATTATGAATGAGATTCATTCAGCCAAACTCCCTCCTGGAAGTTACCAGCCTGTCTAAAAATTAGGCAGCTAGGCTGGGTGAGTTAACTAATTAGGGGCCCAATGAGGCTGACTTGTACTGTTTCTAGGTATTTGATCAGGTAGATAGATACCTGATATTGTTCATCTTCAAGTGAATGTGGGTTGCTTTTTTTTTGTCTTTTATTGACTGTAGAGGGAGCCATGGCAATTTGCTTGAAGTAGATGCTTTAAGTTCTCTGATTTTTAGGTGAGGCAAGTACTACACTTGGAGTGTAGAAAAACGCTACAAACTTTACTTTTGTAAGAAGACAACATAACTTTAGTAGAATAGGTATTTAAAAGAATAGTAGAAGTGAATTCTGGGGGGAAGGTTGACTTTGAAGTACCAAATGACTTGGAAGCAATAAAACTCCAACTGAACTTTTCCTTGGTTGTCTACAGACCTTCTGGTATTCTGCAGAGCATCCCTACGTATATAAAGCTTTTAAAAAGGATTACAATAAAATTTCTTATCTTTCTTCTCTCCCCCCCTCCCCCCCATGTTTCCCCCGGACAACCCAGGAGGAGCGAGGCGAGGGGAGGCGACAAGATGGGGGAGCGGGCGGCGGCAACGGCGGCACTCTCCGTGGTGCTGATCCTTGGGCTGGGGCTGCCGCCGGGCGCCCTAAGCTGCCCCCACCCCTGCGCCTGCTACCTCCCCACCGAAGTCCACTGCACCTTTCGGTCTTTAGCAGCAGTGCCGGCAAGGATTTCGAAACACGTGGAAAGAATCAATTTTGGGTTTGTATGGCAGTTTGTAGCAAATAGTTTTTACGTTCTTGGTGCAGAATCCTGGAATGCTTCACTTGCGTGCAGCATAGCGGGATCTCTGACTGTACTTTTCAAGTGGAATTGCAGAGGTGGGTGGTTGCTTGCAGGCGCTGTGTTTCAAACACTACAGTTACTGGCATGGAGAAGATTTTAGTGCATCCCTCATGTTTTAAAGAAAAGTTACTATTATTTTTTGAATAAACATTAATATCTTGGTGTCGGTTCTTCCTGGCAAATAGTACATGCAGTCTTTTATAATGTATAAAAAACTTTATTGAATTAAACCTGCTATGGGACTTCTGCTAAATGTTGAATATTATGCCTGATGTAAAAAAATACAGTAGGAGTAAAATTGTCTAATGTAGCTAGGTAGCATTTTAGAGAACAATGACATATAGCATATCTTAACACAGTACAGTGAAAACAGTTATTCTATTGCCTTTGGAGATGGGGCTTTTATCAAGGATCTTAAGCTCAATATAAGCAGACATCAATGTTTTAGGGAGAGATTTCTCGGCCTCCAGCTCACTTTTCTCTGCCACAGTATTGCCAACTCACATCTGTCTACTAGACTGAGACAAGAAGGCAGGGACAGTTGGTAGTCTGCACGTCACAAAAGTGCTGCATAGGTTCGTTATGTGACATGACATGGTGCAAGGGTTCTCAGTCCCCTTCTGCTTGATGTCAGAGCTGCCTCACTACCTGGTATGAACTCACCCCAGCTGTCCCAAGGCCTGTAAGCTGCAATTGATCATGCAATGACTGACAGTAGGGACTTTGATTTTTTTTTCACTTCTCTGCCATTACAATGTCTATCCACCAGCCTTTTATTCACCTAAAGCCTAATTTTAGTCTCAAAATGCCCTTGTACTTGTTAAATCTGTAGTAAAGAAATCTCTCATGTCATTTTTGAGTCAAAAATGCCTCCCTCTCCTCCCACGTTCAAACCCACATATATTCACCGTCACCTCTCCCCTCTACGTCAACATTCTGTGGCAAATTGTATCCCTAAATTGTTTTTGAAAATGGGATGTAAGCTTCTAAGTTATTTAGATGCTTTGGCTGTTTCTTAGTAAAAGCACATTGTTTAATGTTGCTAGCATAGAAGCCCTTTCCTATCTTTGTATTTCATCAGTACAAATGACATTGTCTGTGTTGTGTCCTTTCCCAGGAAGAAACAGACTTAACCGTCCCTGTTGTTGCATTTCTTTCATTTTGGAAAAGAGCTTTTACCGTATTTCTATTTTAAGATGCAATATATTTAGGAGGCAAAGATAATTTTCCTAACTGGAAATACTTAAGGAAATTTTATTGTTTAGAGAAGTTTATATATTTTTAGAAGGGCTGATGTGTAAAATAAGGAATTTTAATAGGATCACTGCTATAAGCCTAGTAGGTCTGTATTAGAACTAAAAATATCAAAACAGTAGTCTAAATTTTTAGAAAATTCATAATGTTCAGATAGATATCATTGTGAGGATCTAAAAGTATTTCCTCCATATTCAAAGTGTTTTATTTCTCATTGCCTCTTCCCTTCATTTCTAGAAGGTCTCAGAAACAGGAAAAATCTTTAAAAGTCAATCCTTAATTTAGAGATTTCATGCCCAGATTAGCTCATATGTTTAGTTTTATGTCTACATATGGAAAACCCAAACGTAGATCTAGGCTGCCAAACTTAAGACTTCCATATAGGCAAATAAAAAAAATTGTCTGAAGTGAAACTGTATTGTTTTGAAAAAGTAGATTTTCTGTATTCCTTCTCTAAAAGGAGTTTATAGGCTAAAATTACATAATTGGAAGGTCAATTCCTAGATCTTCTGTAATTAGTTGATATAGCCAATTACATGTTGTAAGACTGAGTGAAGCAGGATGTGACTTCCTGCTTCTTGTGCTGTTTGGAAGATATCCATTTTTAATGTCCACTCTCCAAATCTTTATTCATTTATTGTTATATGCTGTTTTGGCAACACTGCACCCTGTGTAGTTTGCCAGGCTCCATAGCATCATTGGTTGGCTACAGGCCATTAATTTATTACCGTTCCATAAACTGAGCTGCATGGAAAAACACACTGAAAACTATTAGAATTTAAACGCCTATTTATTACTCTTGCTCTTAAATTATGTCTAAAGTGCCATAAATTGAGTTAAAAGAAATCTTAACGTAAACATGAACTAAGTATACTTGGCCTTGTAAAAATGTTTCAGTAACTTCTGGCCCTTTGACAATACATTAAGATTCCTCCAGTTTTTCCTGAAAGTTAGGTTATACTAATTTTACATTTACAGTCCAGGACACTCAATGCATAAAATGTAACTGTATATGTGCTCTTTTTCCAGGTTTAATAGTATACAGTCTATATATGAAAACTCCTTTGCAGGACTTACAAAACTGGAATTGCTTATGATACATGGAAATGACATCCAGAATATACCTAACGGTGCTTTGAAAGATCTTGTGTCTCTACAGGTAATGCTCGAATCTTCCTAGATTTAATAAATTCTAACTTCCATGAAAAACAGAAGACAGGTAGTGTCTTTTTGTAGTGTCTTTCTTAGGATTAAGATACCATTTTCCCCCAAAAGACATTGAAGATCTATTAACTATACCTATGTCATACTTGGTAGTGCCAACTAATGCTCAGTTGTATTCTCCCTCTTTGACCAGCATATAATTTTTCAGTGGTGCAGAGGATATTTGAATGTGGAAGGAAAACTACTGCTTGCATGCTGCTCTGTTTGGATTAGATCAAAAACCAAACTCTCTCTTTTTTTTTTTTTTAAGGTTTTCAAAATTAGTTACAATAAATTGAAAGTCATAACTGGCCAAACTCTCCAAGGACTTCCAAGCTTAATGAGACTGCACATGGACCACAACAGAATTGAGTTTATTCATCCAAATGCTTTTATTGGATTAACTTCTCTGAGACTGGTGCACTTAGAAGGAAATTTGCTCCAGCAGCTTCACCCCAACACATTTTCAACATTTATGGTCCTTGATTATTTCAAACTGTCCACAGTAAGACATCTCTACCTATCTGAAAATGCTCTTAGGACCTTGCCTGCAGGGATGTTTCAAGGCATGCCGCTGCTGGAAAATCTTTACCTTCATGGGAATCCATGGGCCTGTGACTGCAGTTTAAAGTGGCTTCTTGAATGGAATGAAGTTTCTGGAGGTAAGAGGAAAAATACCAATGCTTCTTCAACTCATTGTATTAGATTTTTTTCCCTGCTTTGGATATGCATGGTTTTGTTATTTCCTATTATTACTTGTATTATGTCTATGTGCACTATTATGTTACGTTACCATTCAGTAAATGCATATATTTACAAAACAGTGTAAAGAGGAAGACTTTGTGTGTCATTAACTAAAAATCTGTATTCTACAACAAAGGAATTAGCCATTACATTCAAGATGGAAAAAGTGGTAGTGAAATTTGTACTTGGAAGGAGGAGATAGGTTACAACCTGTTACTGTATTCCTTTGCACAGTGGTATACCTTTGACAAAGGGATAGCAATTGTCCTCAGCCAGCAAAGCTAGTAACTATGTGTTCTCGTAAGAGGTGAGAACATTGGATTTGAACTTGTTTGGCTAAGGAAGGAATGGAAATCAGGTTTCGAAATTCCCAGATGAGTCCTCTAGATTTAATGCTATTACCGTTAATGCTGTTATGTAATATGCATCCTTCATGTCTATCTGTCTTTCTTCATTGACCACAATGTCCTTTTATGGTGGAGCAAATATTTTTTAAGTATTTTCAGAGAATCCCTACAATACCACAATTTTTCTTCTAGGATAACTGGTCTATCTTTGCTCAGGCTTAGATGTGAGATAAGTGTAACACTGCTCAGGCTGGAACACTTCTGGTCTTGTGCAGAAGCAAAATACAAGAGGCAAAAAACCCCCAAACAAATCAAAACAGTTTCATAATGCCTCTATATCAGGTATACACTAAATGAGGAGGTTTTTTTAATGTCAGTTTTCAATTTGGGCATCTCTGTTTGCCAATGCCCCATCTCAGGTAGCTAAGTGCTTACTATAGTAGGCCAGGGGAATAAAATATTGAGAGAATTGTCATTTAATGGCAACTGACGATGTCTCAGATGAGTACTGGAGTCACAAGGTTTATATACTGGCTTGGAGCGTGTATGGTGGATGGCGGTGGGCCTTGTCATCTTAGAATATGTAATTCATCTCAGTTTTGCACTTAGCTATAGGGCAAGTGTGTGTGATACTTGAATATGTAATGTAAGTGTTCCTGCCTGAACTGATCCTTGAAGCATCTAACTTTGATACTATATTTCATTAACTTAAATTTTATTATTCTTATGTACTCTCCTTGATCCAGATGAGTATATGTATTAAGTGTACTTAAGTTGCACTGTAAGTTATAGCAATGAAATATTAGGTGACCTTTCTTGCCTTGTGCAGTGTTGGCTTGTTAGCATTTTTTGTCAATCAGATTCCCTTTTTACACTACAACAGTAGTGATTATTGGAAAGATAATAAAATAATTTATCCATGCCGTTTTAATGTATGACAGATTTTGTATCTTTATATGATTATAACATTAACTCCTTTGGGAATTATGTCCAGATGTAGTTATTAAAGGTTTTCAGACCAATGTGGCCACTGTCAAGTTGATTGTCGGCCAGTTCTGTCATGAAGCATGCTTTCCTTATCTTTGAAGCACCATATTTGAATCTGCAAGTGATAGACTAGTTCAGTTAAATATTCCATTTGTAAGAACTTCTCAAGAAAATTGATTTGTCAGACCAGCAATGCATATATTTTTCAATTAAAAAATGATATGAAATTTTGCCACTCTTTTCCCCTTCTAGCATTTTGCCCTATAAACTCATTTGGATTGTGTTAATTTATTTTAAGATCCCTTATTCCACAGGAGTGATCAGCATGACACTTATTCCCAGAATAACTAGAATACAATTTATTTACAATGTTTCCAAACTAAGTATGTAAGGTGACATTTGACATTCTAGTGAGTGGAACAAGTAATAAATATATGACTGTTATTTTGCAGACAGAGTCTTTCTGTCATTTATAGAAGAGAGGAATCAAAGCTATAATTTCCTGTTTCAGTGCTCCTCTGTTTTAGTTTTTATTTTATCATTACAGAGTTTACAGTTATTTCAGAGGTCAGGGAAAAATTTCACTCTCATGTTTTTTTTCATAGAATCACAGAATGGTTTGGATTGGAAGGGACCTTAGTTCCAATCCAGTTCCAATCCCCCTGCTATGGGCAGGGACACCTCCCACTAGACCAGGTTGCTCAAAGCCTCATCCACCCTGGCCTTGAACACCTCCAGGGATGGGGCAGCCACAACTTCTCTGGGCAACCTGTTCCAGTGTCTCACCACCCTCGCAGTAAAAAATTTCTTCCCAATATCTAGTTTAAATCTGCCCTCTTCCAGTTTAAATCCATTACCCATTGTCCTGTCACTGCATGCCCTTTCAAAAAGTCCCTCCCCACCTCTCTTGTAGGCTACCTTCAGGTACTGGAAGGCTGCTATAAGGTCCCCCGGAGCCTTCTCTTCTTCAGGCTGAACAACCCCAACTCTCTCAGTCTGTCCTCATAGGGAAGGTGCTCCAGCCCTCTGATCATCTTCATGGCCCTCCTCTGGACCCGCTCCAGCAGCTCAACAATCCTTCTTGTGATGGGCCCAGAGCTGGACACAGTACTCCAGATGGGGCCTCAGAAGAGCAGAGAAGAGGGGCAGAATCACTTCCCTTAACCTGCTGGCCACACTTCACTTGATGCAGCCCAGGATCCAGTTGGCCTTCTGGGTTGCAAGTGCACACTGCCATGTCATGTTCAGTTTTTCATCTACTGACACCCCCAAGTCCTTCTCCTCAGGGCTGCTCTCAAGCCGTTCTCCACCCAGCCTGTATCTGTGCTTGGGGTCGCCTCGACCCATGCTCAGGACCTTGCGTTTGGCTTTGTTGAACTTCATGGTTTCCATTGCCCCACCTCTCAAGCCTGTCCAGGTCCCTCTGGATGGCAGAAGGATTTTTGCTGCTGATGAATAGCTTGTAAGTGCAGGAACTGGTCAGCAGATTTTGGTAGCTGCAGTAAAGTGTTTTGTGTATTGCCGGTACTGCTGTTAATGAATAGAGAAAAACTAAAAGTTTCCTGGATTATTTAATGAGGAAGTCCAGCATTTCTCAGGTGAATGCTGCATTTTTGAAAGTTGAGAGGACCCAGTCTTCTTCACATTAGATCCACAAGTTAGATGGGTAAGCTGTCACTGTACGGATGCAGACTTTTTGACACAGTGGAGATTTTTGCTGACTTATAAAATGTTGCTCTGAACACTTCAATTTCTGGGCAGTGAATCTGATTTTCAGAAGGATGGAGTATTCAGTCCTCTCATTAAACTCAGAAGAGATTATGGCCAGTTTGAGAATCAGGCGCAGGTTCCACTATCAAAACAAAGAAGTGCCTCGCCTTATGTGTCCTGTGCCATAATGCATTCCTCATGCGGTCCGTTTTGTAATTTTGGGAGTTCTCTAACTCTAGAATGGAGTTCTGCAGCTTACTTATCTTTTGTTTTCCCTTATTTTTTCCCTTATTTTTTTCCCTTTTTTTTTCTTGCAGGTGTTTTAAAATGCAAAAAGGACAAAGCCTATGAAGGGGGACAGCTCTGTCCTAAGTGCAACAGCCCAAAACAGCTGCAGAAAGAAGATATTCAAAACTTGAAAGATATTTCCTGTAGAAAACCTGTAATTCAGTCCTCACTGAGGCATGATAGCACCACTCAGGATGAAGAAGATGGTGACAGTTACGAACTCCCTCTGGAAGAGCTTCAGACCTCTCCATGGAACATCACTCTAAATATGACTGATGAGCATGGCAATGTAGTCCACCTGAACTGCGAAATCAAAAAACCAACAGACTCTACCAAAATTCAGTGGAATCAAATCCAGACTCAAGAGATTGATATAAATGCTACAATTATACTGGATTTTGAATGTCCAATGGATCGAGAAAACTATGAAAAACTGTGGAAGCTTATAGCTTATTACAGTGAAGTACCTGTCAAATTAGAGAGGGAAATTATGCTCAGCAAAGATCCTAAAATAAGCTATCGGTACAGACAAGGCTCAGATTATGATGCTCTTTACTACACAGGTGTAAAAGCTCAAATACTGGCTGAGCCTTCCTGGGTGATGCAACCTCTTATAAATATCCAATTAAACAGGCGCCAGAGTACAGGAAAAAAAGTGGTGCTATCTTTTTTTACTGTGTTTTCTCAGACAATTCATACCAAAGACACCAGGCAGCAGAGAAGCTGGGTAATGATAGAGCAAAACGAGAGCGCAAGGACAGCTCAGAGTGTGCTGGAAGGGTCAGAGTGTCAGCTGAGCTGCAATGTGAAAGCCTCTGAGAGCCCCTCTGTTCAGTGGCTCTTCCCAGATGGAACCAAACTGCAGGCACCATTTAAGAAGAAAGACAGTAGGTTTTCCATTCTCAATAGTGGCCAACTAATAATCAAAGCAGTGAGTTACACTGATGGTGGTTTATACCACTGCATTGCCCAAGTGAGAGATGAAGTGGACATAATGGCTTACAGACTTCTAGTGCAGCCTCCAGCTATTCAGGTAGCTGATTCAGATGTAGTGAGAGTTGAAAAAAATGTTGGAGATCCAATAGTTTTGCCGTGCAATGCGGTTGCCATCCCAGAGCCACAGTTGAGCTGGATTCTTCCAAACAGCCAGGTACTTAATGATGTATCCAACTCTTCAAAAGGATATATGTTGGACAATGGTACTTTACTTATTCCAAAAAGCCATGTCAGTGATAGTGGCCATTACAGATGTGTGGCTGTCAATCAGCAGGGATCAGATCAGTTTGTTGTAAGGGTCACAGTAAATAAAATGGTGTCTGACAGGTCATTTAAAAGGATAAAGCTAAAAAAGCGCCCAGGCTCAAAAATTTCATCAAAAACAAGAGGGCGAGTCATAGATGATGGAGAGGGATCAGGGGCAGGAGGGGTGGATGAGTTCCCAAGAAGAAAGAACTATCTGAAAGACCGGGAAATATCCTTTAAACAAAAAAGTGACCAAGAGCCAGAGGCTCAAATTAAAAAGGGGAAGAAAGGCAGAAGGAAAATGAAAATCTGGAAGAGTACTGATAGGACCCAAGACAGCAATGTTGCAGAAGGCCGGAGGGTATTTGAATCTCGAAGGAGAATTAATATGGCAAACAAGCAGATTAATCCACAACATTGGGCTGACATTTTGGCAAAGGTTCGTGGAAAGAATCTTCCTAGAACAACAACAGCTACAGCCACTTTAACAACTGCACTGCAATCAGTTATGCAGAAAACTACTCCAGTCCCTCATCCGGTAGCCAGCCCCCCACCTTCAGAGATGGCAGTTGATGTGGTAGATTCCTCTGCTGATGCATCACCTGTGGGTGAAGATGAGCCATTCTCAGTCACTGTTTCCCACAACACTAAAGCATTTTCAGTCCAGTCCATATTAACAAGGTCAGAAACTGAACCCTTCTCCAACCACAGGGCTTCAGAAACCCCTACAAGTATATACTCTGTAGAAATCCCTGTCTCAGGTCCATATTTGACTCCTGTGTCTGTAACTGTGCAGCCTGAAGGCCAGCAGCATCTTGATGTCAGGATCGATGATTCAGTTGTAGTCAAAGAAAATATCCATGCTCCCACTGAAGAACCTCTAACCAGACCAATTGTAACAAACTTTCCTAGTATTCAGACCAGTTCATTCTCAGAGGGACATGTAGGTAGAACTGTATCTTCTACATCAGAGGAAAATTCTGCTTTTGCTGAGCTACCACTTGATGCTACTGTCCTAGCTGAATCTCAGACTGTGGATCTTCATAGCATCTTGGGGACAAGTGTGAAGTTAAATGAAGTGGGTCCGATGAGTGTTGACACCACAATTTTAACACCTTCTCAGCTGGATGAGATCATCCCAACAGATTCTGTAGGCACTACTACCGTTTCTTCATCTGTTTTTCCATTTGATACAGAAAAGAGCAATGACTTGATACACCAGTACAAAGAAGTATCCACTGGTCAGACAAAAATGTCAGACTTAAGTACAAGTTTTCCAGCTGTCAAAGCCATCAGGGTTCAGAGCAAGGAAGAAACTGAGACCCACAGGAATACAGTGACTCAAGAAAGCACGTCTGGCAGTTATGCAGAGAGTTTTCAGGGAGGGGAACATAGAAATCTGGCTACTCCAAAACCAGATCCCACATTCATTTTGCATAGTACTAATGCTCTTCATAAAGCAGCAAAGGGGATAAAACCTGCTTCTTCCAGTGATAGATTGACCACTGTGGCCACAACAACAGCTCCCTATAGAAAGACTATGCCTTCACCTGTTACTCAGCATGCTAGAAGAAGACCTTATGGGAGAAGGAGATTGAGGCCAAACCGAATCCGACAAAGACCAAAACCTTTGCCTCCTGTTGTTTTACCCACAGAGGCAATGCCTGTTGTTCCAAGGCCACCAGAAGTTGAAGCTGTGACCGAAACTTCTGCAACTCTTGAAAGTCCTGATCATAAAAACAATGTCAAAATAAAGGCTAAGGAAGAAGAGCATATGGAATTCACTCCTTCATTAGTTACTGATCCAGTTGTCTTAGAGAAAATTACCAAAATCAGAGAGGTGGTCACAACTTCCTTCTTTAGGCCTACTGCTTCTCCACCTGAAGCAAAACATGTGACACTCTCTACTGCTCCTGAAACCTTGGCATTTCCAGTGACTGCACCTACAACGATTTTGTCATCATATGTTGTACGTGATGCAGTTCCCACGAAAGAGTCAAGTGCACCTCTTAAACCAGAGCACAGCGAAGTGCCAACATACCACTCATTAGACAATATATCTGAGGAGAATAGCATTAAAGCAGATTCTAGAACTACAGATAGTGAGGTAGAAAAATCAAGCACAACTTTTCCTGAGCGTATGAACAGCTTGATACTATCTACAAAACCAGAATCTCAAAAGGAGCCTATCCTATTTGACTCAGAAGTTGTGGTTAAGGAAACAACTGCTGGAACATTCCAGCTGATATATCCCACTATGACTGACTTAAGTATTCCTGTTGGCACAGTGGAAGTTTTTAAGGACATCTCAGTTTCAAAGGAGCCATGGAAGCCCACAGTATCTTTAGAAACACCAGCAGTAACTGAGCCACCTCAGCGACATGAAATTATTACTTTGTCCTCCTTCTTCAGCACAAGAGAAACTCAAACTTTTCTACTCAGAGAAACAAAGGAATCTGTTGCTTCTCAGAGTGGGACAAAGCTATCTTCCTTGGATAAAAAGGAAGCTGTGTCACATGTATTTCATCATGATCCCACTTTACAGACAACTGAAAAGCCTCCGACTACATCCACTGCCTTTATTCCATTTATAAAACTTGACACTCTTCCCCCTTCCATTTCAAGCACTTCTACCACTGAGGAAAGTAATGCCTTCAGTCAAGAAAGGTTCCCAGAAGCAAAACAAGTTGAAGATGGTGACAAAATGGTGGTAAGCTCAAGACGGGATGTACACCCTACTCCTTTCTCTAGCCAAAACAGGATTAGCATACAGTTGAAAGAGGACCAGTTCAAAGAGTTGTATACTAGCAAGTCAAACAACAGTTTGCTGCTAAATCCAAACCTGTCCCATCCACCCTCTGGAATGATGCCAAGCCTAAACCAAAGACTGCCTGTTGTGCCTCCAAAGCATGTTCCAGTAAGAGGCACAGTGAAGCCTCCGTATGTTGTAACACAAGGTTCATTTCGCTATTTTGTAACACACCAGCCTCTTTACTACACAAACAAACCAGAGATAACAGCATATGCAGCACGTACCATCCAGGACAAAAAATCTTTTGCCTCTCAGAGGGAAACAACTAATCCAACACAAGCCTCTCCATTTCACAAAACAAATCCATTCACTACAGGCAAGTTCAGTAATCAGGGCCAGAACAAATACAATATTAATTCAAGATTTTTTGGAAATAACTATGTTCCAGACAACAGAGGCACAGCAGGGAGACTGCCAAGTCCAGGGAGCCCCTATTATCCCAATTCCAGAATGCCATTCCTTATCAACAGGACAAGGATATTCCCTCCTTTAAGTATGAATCCTAAACCGGTGGTCCCTAGTCAACTGATCCCAAAAGACACAAATGAGAAGAAAGTTGCCCAGGTCTCCCCTACTAGGATAACAGTGCAGAAAGCTACAGCTATTCCAGTGCCTCCAATGCCACACGCCACAACCACCACATCACCGCCACCAGTGATTTTGAAGATTACCCCTCCAGCCATTCTCTCTCAGCGCTCAAAACCACAGATATCCACTACAGTTCATCCTTTTAAAAATGTCCATCATCGTCATCAAAAAGTTCCATCTGTGCCTTATGTGGGAGGCATTATGCCCCACAATTCAACTGGAATTCATTCTTCCACTAATTTAAGGATACACGGAGAAAGACCTAAAATTATCATCAAAGGGTCTCAGAGCATATCCATCCTTGCTGAAACAGATGCTTTTATCCCTTGTGATGCAGTAGGGGAACCCAAGCCTTTCATTACTTGGACAAAAGTCTCTACAGGTAAGACAGAGAAAAATGTGTTCTTCCACACAGATTTTTAAGAGTACAAATACTTGGGTTGTTGCATGGAAATACAACATGATTACAGGAATGGTCTGAAACACTGAAGAATAATTTCTCTCCCTTCTAATCATTATAGATAAAATGTGATCGATTGAAACTAATCATTACAGGTAAAAATAACAGTATTTCTTGTAGTAAAAGAAAACCTTTACCATTTAATAAGTTTACTTTTTGAAGGGAGAATAGCAGCCAAATCTGATTGTTCACAGCAGTTAGGATTTATGATGACAACTCTTGTGAGTGTGGGTTTGTTAACATTACTGCCTTAAATATTGATGTGTCATCTCCATAAGCAAAAGGAAAAGAGAAATTACTTAAAGATTTAAAAGGAATCCTAAAGCATAAAGCCCATAAAAGTTCCCATACTGTACATACTTCCAAGATGGTATGTTTAGTCCTGCAACAGAAACAAAGACTAATTTGAAGTATGGAGAGTGTGAGGAGATGTCATGTGGTCCATCTGAAGTTGTAATTGGTGTTAAGTAAACCTAAAATCTTACATAAGATGTTTTCAATGCAACAACATATGTCTTAAACTCTTTGACTTTCCATTTCTTTCTTTCATCTCACCTTCCCAGGAGCTCTCATGACAGCCAACACCAGGTTACAAAGGTTTGAAGTCTGGAAAAATGGTACCCTCCTTATCCGAAATGCTCAGCTTCAGGATCGTGGACAGTATTTGTGCACAGCTCAGAACCTGCATGGCATAGATAAAATGATCATTGTGCTCTCAGTTGTAGCCCACCAGCCCAAAATTTTACTTTCCCGCTATCGAGATGTCACTGTCTATTTTGGAGAGACTATAGCAATGGAATGTCAGGCTAGTGGGACTCCAAGCCCACATATTTCATGGATTTTCCCAGATAGAAAGATTTTGCAGACAGTCACCACCACAGAAGGCAGGATAATGCTTCATGAAAATCGAACCTTGTCTATCAAGGAAGCAACTTTTTCGGACCGGGGAGTTTACAAATGCGTAGCAAGCAATGCTGCAGGAGCTGACAGCATTGCAGTGCGGCTGCACATTGCAGCCTTACCCCCCATCATCCAGCAGGATAAGCAAGAGAACATTTCTTTGCCCCTTGGTAGCAGTATTAACATCCACTGCACTGCCAAAGCAGCACCTTCACCCAGCATCCGCTGGGTGGTCTTTGATGGCACACAAATCCGACCTTCTCAGTTTGTTAATGGAAATTTATTTGTTTTTCCCAATGGAACTCTTTATATCCGCAACGTCTCCCCCAAGGACAGTGGGACCTACGAATGCATTGCTGCTAACATGGTGGGAGCGGCCAGGAGAACAGTACTAGTCCATGTGAAGAAGCATGCATCTAATGCTAAGATCACTGGGAGCTCTCCTCAGAGGACAGATGTAACATATGGCAGCATCCTGCATTTGGACTGTAGTGCTTCTGGTGACCCCTGGCCTCGGATATTATGGAGGTTGCCCTCTAAAAGGATGATTGATTCCCTGCACAGGTAAATTACTATTTGAGGTGTCAGAACTAAATTACAGTTTAGATGAACTTAAAGAAAAGACCATTCATATCCATACAAGTTTAATTCTTGACTTCTGTGAGTTTTGAATGAGGCCCCAAATCCTTAAGGAAGAATTTGAAATTATATCAAAAGATAGCCAAGTCATAACTCAGCATAATTTTTTTGAAAACAGTAGTACTCTGGAAAAGTCAGCTTCAAGTGTTTAGGACAAGCTGCCACATTTGTCTTTTACAGACAGGCACTTGTAAATGTATTAAAAAGACCAAAACAAAAGTTAAGATGTATAGCTTGAGTACTGCTCGTACCAATGTTCTTAGTCTGCATAGAGTTGCATAGGTGCCTGCTTTTCCCCAGGAGAAATGAGATCACTGAAATTTTTTATTTGTTATACAAATCATTATACACATGTAATGGGTTTGCCCCTGGTGGGGGGCCAAACCACACACCCACTCACACAATTCCCCACCCACCCAAGGATAGGGGAGAGAATTAAAGGGGTAAAGGGAAAAAAGGGACGCGTGGGTTGAGATAAGAGCAATTTAATAACTAAACTACAATAATATTTAAAATATACTATATACAAATATACAAATGAGTGATACACAGTGATACTGCCCCCCCACTCAGTGACCAAGACTCAGCCTATTTCTGGCTAATGATCCCAAAGCAGGGAGAGTCCCAAAACCGCACTCATGGAATGGAGATAACAGTCCGAGCGCCCCAGACCAAGAGTTGACTGGGGTGGGGAAGGCCTTGGGAGAGTTGGGAGAGCAACCAACTGGAGCAAGATGACCCAGAGCAAAAGAGATCTGGAACCAGATCTTCCAGAGGGTCCTCACCTATACACTGGGCATGACGTGTATGTTATGGAATAGATTATTATAGACCACTTTGGGTCTCAATCCCAAACCTAAGATCAAATCCTGGGCTAGTAACAGGCTGTGGTCCCTCCCAGCTTCTCCGGTCTGCGGACAGCCAGAGAAGCTGAAAGACCTTGACAGCCACATAAACATCATTTTTTATCAGCTTTCTTCTGAGCACAAATCCAAAACACAGCCTCTTGCTAGCTGTTATGAAGAAAGTTAACTCTGTCTCAGTTTAACCCAGGACAACACAGTAAGGGCAAAAAAATCATCTTGGAATTATTTAAGTAAGTATGATCATTTTAACATTGTTGTGTAAGTAAAAGTTACCTTTCAGTGAGGTGTGTGTCATTGAATGGAACAGAGTAGAACTGCTTGGTTACAAGGGAGTAGAATTATTTTTTCCATTTGCTTTTTGGTAGTGAATATCTTGGGTATTTCAGACCATGCAATTATCTATTAATAGCAATGCTCTTCTTTTTTTCAGTATTGTTGAGTAGTTGGGGTTTTACCCCAGGTTTCACTCAATAATTAATACCTAAATTATGATTTTGCAGCTCATGTTCTGTTCTCTTTTCTTTCCTTACAGTAGCTTAGAGACTAGAATCAAGGTATTCAGCAATGGGACTTTGGTTGTCCATTCAGTTACAGATAAAGATGCAGGAGACTATTTGTGTGTGGCCCGCAATAAAATTGGAGATGACTACGTGGTCCTCAAAGTGAATGTGATGATGAAACCAGCAAAAATAGAACATAAGAATGAGAATAACCACAAGGTCAAGTATGGAGGGGACCTGAAAGTTGACTGTGTAGCCACAGGTCTGCCGAATCCTGAGATCTCCTGGGGTCTCCCAGATGGCAGCATGATCAATACCTTCATGCAGTCAGATGACAGTGGCAGCCGGACGAAGCGATACGTGGTCTTCAATAATGGAACCCTGTATTTCAATGATGTTGGGCTGAGAGAGGAAGGGGACTACACTTGCTATGCTGAGAACCAGATTGGGAAGGATGAGATGAAAGTGCGGGTCAAAGTAGTGGCTGAGCCTGCAACTATCAGGAACAAAACATACGTTGTTATTAATGTACCCTACGGTGATGTTGTCACAGTAGCATGTGAAGCCAAAGGAGAACCCACTCCCAAAGTGACCTGGCTCTCCCCAACCAACAGGCCCATTCCTGCCCTATCTGACAAATACCAGGTATATAGGGATGGCACTCTCCTCATCCAAAAGGCCCAAAGATCTGACAGCGGTAACTATACTTGCGTGGTGCGGAACAGTGCTGGAGAAGATCGGAAAACTGTCTGGATCCACGTTAATGTTCAGCCTCCAAGAATCAATGGTCATCTCAGCGCAATAACATCTGTGAGGGAGACAGCCGTCAGGGACAGCCGGAAACTTATTGACTGCAAAGCTGAAGGCATCCCTGCTCCACGGGTCTTATGGGCTTTTCCAGAAGGAGTAATCCTACCAGCTCCCTACTATGGGAGCAGGATCACTGTGCATCGCAATGGTACTTTGGACATCAGAGGGGTGAGGCAGACAGATGCGGTGCAGCTCATCTGTATTGGACGGAATGAAGGAGGGGAAGCGAGACTGATTGTGCAGCTCCTCATCACAGACCATTTGGAGAAGCCCTCCTTCAGAGACCCTGTTAATGAAAGGATCACTGCCATTGCTGGGCACAGCATCAATCTGAACTGCTCAGTCCAGGGGAACCCCAAGCCCAGCACAAGCTGGATCCTTCCCAATGGCACTGAAGTGCTGAGTGGCAGCCGTCTGCACAGATTTTACCATAAGAGGGATGGGATCTTACACATCAGCAGCCTCTCAGCTGGGGATGCTGGGACTTACCGTTGTACAGCCAGAAACCCAGGAGGTTACGTAGAACGCGTAGTCTTCCTGAAGGTGGGGCTCAGGCCAGAAATCAGCAACCAGTACAACAACCTCGTGAGCATCATCAATGGAGAAACTCTGCAGCTCCATTGCATCACCCAGACAAACCAGCGGGCACAGATCTCCTGGACACTGCCCAACGGGATGGTCCTGGATGCCCCCCAGGCTGTGGGTCGCTTCTCTCTGCTGGAGAATGGCTCACTGACGGTACGCGAGGCTTCTGTATTTGACAGGGGCACTTACCTCTGCAAGGTGTCCACAGAATATGGCAATTCTGTTATGAATGTGCCTGTCATCGTGATAGCCTATCCTCCCCGGATTACCAGTGAGCCAGCACCTGTCATCTATGCTAGGCCTGGAAATTCAGTAAAACTGAACTGCATGGCCATTGGGATTCCTAAAGCAGAAATAACATGGGAGCTTCCAGACAAATCGCATTTGACAACAGGAGCTCAATCCCGTCTGTATGGAAACAAATTCCTCCACCCTCAGGGGTCATTAGTCATCCAGCAGCCTACTCAAAGGGATGCAGGCTTCTATAAATGCACTGCTAAAAATATACTAGGCAGCGATTCGAAAACAACCTACATACACATATTCTAACACTAAAACAAACATCTTTGGCTGGATACTAGTGTCCAAGTCACCGCCAAGTGAGTGTAACAAGGAAAGTACTGCTTGCAACAAAGCCAGAAAGGCTGAGGGCAGGAAAAAAAAAAAAAAAAAAAAAATCCTATTTTTATGAAAAGTGTATTACTTTTGTACTCAATATGGTAGTATGTCCCTGCAATGAAAGGAGGCAGTAGACATACTGGACATACTGAAATTGAGGAGACTGAGACATTGGAAAAGGTCTTTAAACTGTTAAGACAGTGTAGTGTGATTTTTCATGCTATCCAATAGCATCTGAGACCTAAAGTACTCTATTCCTGTCAATAGTCCAAAGCTATTCCTTGTTTTAACAAGCACCTTAAAAGTACCAAAGAAGTATTAATTGTTAATAAATGAGCTGCAGTGATAGAAGTGCTTTAGTAAAATGTAATTTTCTTTATATCCTGCAGCACTTTTACATAATCTAGCCTTATAGAATATGATTACTAACCTTTCTGTTCATTCTTCTATCAGCTCTTCAAAAATCAAAGACTAACTTAGCAAATAAGAGTGATCTATTTTAATAAAAATACATGCAGACATTAGTTACCTTAACATATGAACAAACGTTTCCTGGCTACTAAGGACACTACAGACAATCATTCATTATATATTTTATATATATTTTTAAATCAGACTATGAGACTAAAAAGAGTAACAATGAACTTGGTCTCATTTTATAAATTATTGGTCTTTACAAGACTCTGATACATTACAGTGTTTTATAATATTAAGATCAATATACTGTACATTTTATAATAAAAAATGTTTTCAAAAAAAGTATTTACTGTGGTTTTAATTCTGTTTTGAGATATCTTTCTAGACATGTTTTCCTCAGAAAAACTTAACATTTCTGTTGTGTATATTTCAGGATACATTTACAAGTTGAATCCTTCTACAATCAGCGGTGGTTTGTTGGATAATGTGCATAATTTTAATGACATTTATCAATTATGCTATTGAAATAATTGCTACAAAATGCCAAATATGCCCATGTTTCAACAAACAACTCCAATCAGAATTTTGCAAATGTTAACTCACCTTTAAAACATATGGATTCTCTGAGATATTCCTGAATTCTTAAAGTTCTGATTGTTCATAAAACTTAGGTTCATGTTTTAGAATATGATAAGTTTTATTTTTATTTTCTCAGTTGATTAAAACATGGCAGAAGGTAATGTAAAGTGTTACGCTAATTTTAAATTTTGTAAAAACTGTAAACAAGGATTTCCTCACCCCACAAATTTATCTGGTTAGGAAAATTGTAAGCTGTTGCAAAATGCGTATTTATCTTCATGGTAAACAGAACTGAACTACTTGAAGTAAAAAGTATTTGATTAGAACAGGGATGTTGAATTAAATGACAAGGACAGGGATATTGCTGAAGATACAAGGGGCATAATTTGTGTGATAAAATATTTTATAAAACTTATTTTTTAAAAAGTCAGTGATGGCTAAAAAGTTGTGGTTTGTACACAAGTGGTTATTAAAGTTGCAGTTATATTACTGGCCTATTTAAATATCACTTAATTATGTCTTAGTTTCTCTTTTATAGTTTAAAACCTTGGGCCCTAAATCAGCAAATCTGCTCAAGGTGAAGCATCTGGCAGGGATGTAGCTGCTTGTGAGAGCAGTTAATGAAGAAAGGAGCACGTATTCTAGATTTTGACTATATTGTTCACGTGGTCTTTTCTAATCTGGCTGTCTTCCTTGAACATGTCACAGATTAGATATGTCTTTAGTTCTTGCTCAATTTTAGCACTTTTTTATTTTACAGTAGTTCTTGGAAAATAGTCATTCATTCATCTGTCCAATCTTCAGTTAACACAAGTGAATTTGGAGATATTCTTGGATGCTGTGTGACTTCTATATATTTTCATTAAGCAGAATTTTTTTTTATGTTAAGAGAAGAAAATAGAATCCAAAATCAAACATTTGATCTGTTGGGATCAAACAAAGCATCTGATAATGTTTTATTCATCAATCAAGAATTTCCACTGCTGCCAATGGAAGATTTGGAGGCACAAGAAATGAAAGATTTGGCTCAAGACCTTTTCTTAATTCAAGTAAAGACTTGCATGCTTGAAAATTTCCTCAAATTTGGACTTAAACATTTTTGTTATGTATTATAATTCCCATTACGTTTGCCTTTACCCCTTTTATGAAAACAGTCCCAATGAGAGGCCTATGAAATATAATTATCTTCCAAAATAAATGTAACTACAACTTAGCAAATATCATACGAACACTTTTTTGCACTCAGGCAGCATTGGGCCATATGTCCTGTCTGTCTTATAATCTTTCTCTGCTGAGATACCAGTTGCCCAGGATATCTGTCTTGAGTTCCTTTTGTAGAAATAAAAAAGTTCATGGGGAAACCAAGTGTGTCCTAGGACTTGTATTCTTAGACCTACCTGAATCTACATGTCACTCTATGTGAAGGCAGTCATAGAACTGTGAATTTAAATAACAACTTCTTCCTTTATTTATGTGTAATTATCTGCAAGTTGTGTTAAATAAATCAATGACAAATTCACATTACTTCAAGGACACAAGACTTCATTAATTTTTCTGTTTCAGATGTCTTTGTTCATCTTTCAGACAAAGCAGTCGCCATGCATTCAAAGACAATGAAGCTTGTTCCTTTTCTGATTTTGGAAGGGGCTGGGAAAGAAGTGCTGGCTCTTGGTTTGAGAAGGTTTCACAATTTTTACTTGATCAATCAAAGCCGGTCCTGGATAATTTCCATGGAAAGGAAAACTTGCCATTCCTTGCTTTCTGCTTTGAAAATGAAAAAGATTTGTTTGACCTTGTTCTTGGAGAAGCAGAGTAAGAAGATATGTCATTGCAACTACGTAGATTCCAAATGTCTGGAGTGGCATATACATTTTTTGCTTAGGCCTTCACAAAAAAAAGTTCATTATCCCTAACACAACTACCAACTCGTAACAAAATGGAAGTAGTAATATAGGCCAGAAAAGCAAAAAATGCCCCAGTGAATTAGGGCATTCCAATCATCAAGATCTAATAAAATTCCTAAAAGACTAGCCAGTTCACTAACATGTTTTAGTGATTATCTTCCAAGTTCATGAAAGCCAACTGAGGTACACGAAGACTGAAAAAATGCTAACGCTTTAGTTGAGGAAACATAAGACAGCCAAATCCTGGTATCAAGAGAAGTACTCTAAACAATCAATCTAGGAGCATCTGTAGAATAACATTGTGATAAGAAGCAGCTGCTCTGGAAATTTCCACAACAAATCATATAATAGCAAACTAGTTACCTTCTCACAGAAGTAACTAGCCTAGCGTGTGGGAAAAGAGAATTGGAATAGTATATCTTACTTTAGTTTAATTTTTTACATAGTCATATAGGATGTTCTCATGGCCAAACTAAAGAAACATGATTTATCTATTATAAAGTGGGAGAACAGATGTTTTCAAAACATTTAAAGAGAAGTCACGAGTAACTACTTGTCAGTAGGACATGTCAAGTAAATCCAGCTTAGGTTGCTTTGAGGTCTGATACCTTTCCACATTCTCATTAATGTCATTAATCAGCTATAGAGGAGACACTCTGAAAACATGTGAGTAGTATGAAGCTGAAAGAGATTAAAGCACATAGGACTGAATTGCAATTCAGAATGATCTTTTCAGATTGGTGAAATGATTGGAAATAATAAAAAAATCAGTAAATATAAATGCAAGAATTATATTCAAAAGAAATTGAATAGCCATAGAGTGAACAACTAGTAACAAAGAATTAGGAGTTGCACAAGGTAACAACATGATGACATGTCAAACAAAACATTGTCATTTTGAAATGTGTTCGCATGAGGGCTGTGTGAAGCAACATAGTGGGGATAGCTATTCTCTTTGCAACTAGGTCCAAATGCAACCAAATTAGAAATAATGAAATAAAGTGTTTTAGGAAAGATAACCTATAAGGATAGGTTTGTTTTGCTAAAGGAAAAAAGGCCAATTATTAAATATAGCAGTTAATAAAATGTGCAGGAAATCATCATAGAGACAGTGATCTTTTTTTTTCAGGTTCACTGAGGTTAGTATGAGAAATAATTGTATTAACTTACTGCAAGCACATGTAGGCTAGATACTAAGAAAAACTTTATAACTGCAAGAGGAGTTTATCACTGTATTATTTTTCTTGAGAACATTTTTCAAATTCCCACCTTTGGAGACAGATAAAAACAGTTTAGCCTGATATCGGAAATGGATAGTCAAGATTGTTGTTCAAGGTGGAGAGGAAACTGAAAAATCTTGGGGTTTCTTCAAGAGGGGTCCCTTCAACATCTACATTCCTATTTTTCCTAGATTTCCTAGGACTATAGTAAATGCTAATTCTGTATTGGTAAAGGAACGATTTGTTAGCTAATTTTAATCTATGATTGTGATTTTTATCTGTCTAATCTGCATGATCATCTGTGAGAGGTTCTTAAATGTTTAGTACGTGACAGATATGAACACGACAAATGTGGGCACATGACAAATATGTCCACATCTTTATGGTGGAAATCTTGTGGAGGGACTTCTAGAAACAGCTATGCAGCGTAGAAGCAAGATCTCTTTGTCATCCAAATAATTTAGTTCATCAAGACATCTTGCACCAGACCATTCACAGAGTTGCACAGAGTAGAAATAAAGAACTGCAAAGACTTCAGATATTTATTTTACCAAACCAATGTGTTTTACTTATCCATATGTTTTCAAATAAGCATTCACCATCTTTCAGTGTAGCCAACTAACATGACAATATTCTAAAAGCTGTACAAGCACTCTCATTCATTCTCTTTTGTGTTTTTTGCAACTTGACCATACTATATTTTGAATGATGAAAAGAAGTGTAAGTCCTCACAGAGAACAATTAACACTCCATTAATCATCCCCCAAAAAATGTGTCCTGAAAAAGATAAACAATGAGACAAAGCCATTGCACGCAGTGGAGAAACACGTGAAGTAGATCACGGAGGATCATCATCTTGTGGTAGAGATAGTGGCTTTTTAGAACTGTTGCTATTTCTTGATGTATAAACTTGAAGACTGGTTTGTGTGCCCTGAAGACTTGTGTAATTTTTTTCAGCTATTCCTGTTGGCCTAATAAAAGGTATTCTTTTTTCCCTGCAAATGTTTTCTTGCTGATTCAATCCAGTAATACCATCCCTGAACAATCAGTTAGCATAAACATTACTAACTTCGGTAAATACTTGGGTTAGGATCTCACCTGCCATAAATTAATTGAGCATGCTGAAGGGCCGCCCAAAATATTCACCCATTTTTTGTGCATCCCCACCTCTCTCATAGAATCATAGAATCATAGAATCATAGAATCATAGAATCATAGAATCATAGAATCATAGAATCATAGAATGGTTTGGGTTGGAAAGGCCCTTAAAGATCATCAAGTTCCAACCCCCCTGCCATGGGCAGGGACACCCTCCACTAGACCAGGTTGCTCAAAGCCTCATCCAGCCTGGTCTTGAATATCTCCAGGGATGGGGCATCCACAACTTCCCTGGGCAACCTGTTCCAGGGTCTCACCACCCTCATAGTGAAAAATTTCTTCCTAATGTCTAGTCTAAATTTACCCTCTTTTAGCTTATACCTGTTACCCCTTGTTCTCTCACTACACTCCCTGATAAAGAGTGTTTCCCCATCTCTCCTGTAGGCCCCCTTCAGGTACTGGAAGGCTGTTATTAAGTCTCCTCAGAGCCTTCTCTTCTCCAGGCTGAACAACCCCAACTCTTTCAGCCTGTCCTCATAGGGGAGGTGCTCCAGCCCTCTGATTAATTTTGTGGCTCTCCTCCGGATTGTCTCCAACAGGTCCATGTCTTTTTTATGTTGGGGGCCCCACATCTGAACACAGTACTCAAGGTGGGGTCTCACAAGAGCAGCGCAGGGGGGGAGAACCTGCTGCTAATGCTTCTTTTGATGCAGCCCAGGACAGCTTTCTGGGCTGCAAGCACACACTGCTGGCTTATGTTGAGCTTCTTATCCACCAGTACCCTCAAGTCCTTCTCCTCAGAGCTTCTCTCTATCCGTTCTCCACCCAGCCTGTATTTGTGCTTGGGATTGCCTTGACCCACGTGCAGGACCTTGCACTTGGCCTTGTTAAATTTCATGAGGTTGGCATTGGTCACCTCTCCAGCCTGTCAAGGTCCCTCTGGATGGCATCCCTTCCCTCCAGCGTGTCCACCACACCACACAGCTTGATGTCATTGGCAAACTTGCTGAGGGTGCACTCGATCCCACTGTCCATGTCTCCAACAAAGATGTTAAACAACACTGGTCCCACTACTGACCCCGGTGGAACACCACTTGTCACTGGTCTCCACTTGGACATTGAGCCATTACCACCACTCTTTGAGTGCGGCTGTCTAGCCAGTTCCTTATCCAGCAAGTGGTCCTTCCGTCAAATCCATGTCCCTCCAACTTAGAGACAAGGATGCCATGTGGGACTGTGTCAAAGGCTTTGCACAAGTCCAGGTAGATGATGTCAGTTGCCCTTCCTCTATCCACCAGTGCCATTGCCCCGTCGTAGAAGGCCACCAAATTTGTCAGGCATGATTTTCCCTTGGTAAGGGAAAAAACTCCCTTTTGAAGGAAGTTGAGTTTCATAGGTGACATAACAGAGATGAGAATGCGATCAAGAGAGAGACAGTGTTGCGGTAATTGAAGACATTCCTGTTTTTCGGCTGAGTCTTTTGCACATGGGAAGTTCTGACCCTCTGCTTATTCAAGTAAGGAAACTTGTCTTTGCCTGGGTGGTAGACATCTTGTGTTTCTTTCCTTCCCATAGGCCAGACCCACTGTTACTCTTCATATGGTGAGAGTGATGCATCTGACACCTGGGGTGATGTGACAGGGAAGATGCTATGACATTGGACCATTGGACTGCAGCTGTGTACCACCTACTAAGCACTTCTTTGAATGTGGGGCCTCCATAAAGCAAAATGCATGTTGGCAGCAGTACTGCACTATAGCTTCCTCCCTATGCCATGACCCCATTCATCAAGCACGGCTGGCCATAATATCAAAGAATTCATGGACTGGCCACATCTGATGTGCCAGATCACCAAGAGGGAAACAGTCATCAATATGTGATGTCTCCCAGCTGCCAGGGACTGGAGATGGCAGCCAGCAGTGTGAGTCTTGAACGATGCGGGGGTGGAATGACTTGAGATGGATAGTCAGATTATAAAATTAAAATAAGTGGTGCTGTCCCTCCTGTGGTGCTCTGTATTGCTCAAAGCACACCTACACCTGACATCATAAGCGTATTCCATAATTAAAAACACATGCATGGGCTTCACTGTTACCTTCAGTCCCAGTGCTAGTTAAAAAATCATTAAGGCTCTGACTCAAAACTAGATTTTTTTCTTTGTTACTACCACAAATAGTCAACGGACTAATCCACTGTACTCGCCTACTCTGTTCTTTTATGAGCTGCTCTGGAATGTTACAATAACAGACCAAATGAGCAACATTTTCATAAACTCCTATTTACTAACCTGGGGGAAGGGGCAGCAGTCAAGGATGACAAATGCGCGCAGCTCCTGTATAGCTAGTAAGCAAAACATCCTGAAACACTGAAATCAATAGAAAAGTACTTGGACTCCAAATTGTCTATAGAAATAAATTCTTAAAAATTTCTTAATCGGAACATTTTTTTTAACCAAGTGGGCCTGGGAACTATTAAGGAAATCGAAAATCTGAGAATTTTGAAAGCAAAGGAAAAATATGGCAAGTTCAACACAGGTATTTGATACAAGGGGCATTTGTTACATAAAATGGAGGTTAACATTTAATTATATTCTTTTAAAAAGCCAGCATCTTGTTGAAGTTTCTTCACACTTTGCAGGGCAGGTATCAGCCTGTTCAGCTGGTTTTAAAAATCCTGCTGGTATCTTGCTTAAAGTCTGAATAAGAGTCTTACTAGGCAGTCATAGTGGCACTATTACTGTGCTGTTATTATAGTACCCATGGAAGGTGTTTGTACATAAATAAAAGTACATTAAAAAACTATAACGGGGATATTATCATAATACATCCTCAGTAAAGTATTGTAACCTGCAACATGGAAACAATGAATATGTATTCCCCCCAGATCCCTTACATCAGCTCCTTTCTTAGTGTGGACTCCTCTCAGCCAGTTCAACTCATTAATTTGCTAAAAAAAACTAATTGGGGATGTGGAGGGGAAGTGGAGTGTATAGCTTTCTACCTGGTTAGTGAACTGAACTGGCTCATCCAGGCAACAAGTGAAAGGCTCACAAGTGAGAAAGGAAATTATGCAGTGATCTGAATGTAGCAAGGGGAAGGAGGAGCACCTCTTCTGAAAGCAGTAAACTGTTGAGCTTGCCGTGACATTTCATCTGACTTTGCTCTGTGAGTAACTAGAAAAAAAAATATAACATAGTAAGATTTTTTGTATGATATCTGAGCTGTTCAATATATATGCTTTTGTATAGTCTTGTTAATGCTTTCCTGAATCATAGACAATTGTATATTCATAACTATTTAGTGACCCGGATCAGAAGAGCACAGTAGATGGAGGAGTCAGTGACCCACACCACAGCTAACCTCAGAAGGTGCAGGCTTGTGCTGCACGTACAGCATAGCCTTCAGACCCACCTTGTGCTGCTGACATCCCTCAGCTGCAGGATAAACTCAGCCAGTATTTATAACAGCAGAGTCTGCAGGCAGCTCCCACTGGTACCGGTGATTGCACCACCTGCATGGCCTTGCCTTTACCTAACAGTGCAGCAACAACTTCACACATGCGTATCTTCTTTGTTTGACAGTAGAAATGATGAATAGAGTTGTTTTCTTTTAAAATAGCTCAAATTACCAAATTGGGGCAACCCTACCACAGATGGGCTCTGCATAGCATGCTTCATCCTGATTAGAGGCCCCTTTGGTACTGCAAAGCTCAGGGTTTCCAGCTTCCAAAAGGGGGCAAGGTTATCTGTACCACCCTCTCTTTCTTTATATTTCTAGCTCTAATAAATGCCATTTTAAGATATAATTTACAAGGTGCTTTTCTTATTGGGATCATAATGAACCCATAGCTTCCAGTGCAAAGCACAGTGTATTCATTCCTCTTGACAGCATGAAAACTGTACAGTCTAGAATGTCTAGTAAGACTTTTATTCAGAATTTAATTCCAGTGAATAAGTGTTATCTTTATAAAAGACAGAGTTGGTAGAAAGAGAATACTCAGGAAAATTATCTTTTACAATAGTTTTCATTGTTTTTCACAAACTATGACTTAATTGCACATTCTCTAGATGATAAAGGAGGAACTCTTTGAACTGAATTTGTAGCAGCTTTGTAAGGCCAGAGGAATTTACACAGATTTTTCCCTGTATTCTGGATTCAAACAGACTGTAACCCAGCATTTCTTGTAACCTTTGACAACAGAAGAAACATTAATCTATACCCTAGTCACCTCAGCACATTGACCACACAATTGTGCTTAATAAGAGCCATGAAGCTAACAACAATGAGAAAAGCAAGTGTCTCAAGAAAATTCCTTTTCCCCTCATTAATGAACACTTTACATACCCTGGGAAGCATGGTAAGACACACACTTACAACAAAGGTCATCTTGGCCTCATGAACTCATGCTGTATGTCACACTGTTCCATTAATCATAGTGTTTGGACTCATACAAATGGTTTCTTGCTGTGTCAAGAGAAAGCCATGTGGAGGGTTAAATGGAGAGGAGACATGAGGTGAGACTGTGGATACATGACCCCACAGCATCAAAATTAACTGGAATAAAAGGTTTGGGGGACTGGGTTTTGAGTTTTCTGCATTGTGACATTTTTTGGTATTTCAGACTTTATTTTGACTGTATTTGAGCTATGTGGTGCCAAACCTTTAAAACAAAATATATCCGGTTACAGTTTCCTCTTACAGCCTTCTGTTCCATTCTTAAACTTCTGGACAATGTTTAAGAGTTTTCAGCTTATCCACTTCAACTTTTAGAAAATAACTATTATTAGAATAAAAATAGTCCTGATGATTCATGCAACGTGTCAGTGAATCTGAGGGAGATTCCCAACTTATTAAAACCAAAACACATAGGAAAGAAGCTCTTTTTGCATATTCACACACAGCAAATTCTGAAAGACTTAGTATTTCTTACTTAAGGGGATCATAAGAGTTGGGTTTTTTTTTCTCTCTGATTAACATCACATCTAAAAAGGGTAACACATGCACACGTAACATACAAAAATGCAGGAAGAAAACTGCTTGATCATGGGAGGCTTACTTAGCAAAGATTGGCTTGAGCCCTTCCTCATTAAAGATTTCTTCATACTCGCTGATGTAGCCCATCAGCCAAATTCAATTTCTCAAGACTAGAATTGTGCTTCCTGACACAGTATGGGTTTCCACCAAACTGAGGAAAACAAAAATTTGCACTAATTAGAGATGATCCCTGAGACCAAAATGTAGCTCAGAGTAATTTCGTTTGCTGATGATACCAAACTGAGCGGGCATGTTGATCTCCTTGAGGGTAGGGAGGCTTTGCAGAGGGATCTGGACAGGCTGGACCAATGGGCTGAGGCCAATTGTATGAAGTTCAATAAAGCCAAGCGCCGGGTCCTGCACTTTGATCACAACAACCCCCTGCAACGATACAGGCACAGGGCAGAGTGGCTGGAAAAGCTGCCCAGTAGAGAGGGACCTGGGGGTGCTGGTCGACAGCCGTCTGAACATGAGCCAGCAGTGTGCCCAGGTGGCCAAGAAGGCCAACGGCATCCTGGCCTACATCAGAAATAGCATGGCCAGCAGGACTAGGGAAGTGATTGTGCCCCTGCACTCTGCACTGGTGAGGCTGCACCTTAAATCCTGTGTTCAGTTTTGGGCCCCTCACCATAAGAAGGACATTGAGGTACTGGAGCAGGTCCAGAGAAGGGCAACGAAGCTGGTGAAGGGTCTGGAGCACAGGTCTTATGAGGAGCAGCTGAGGGAACTGGGGTTGTTTAGTCTAGAGAAGAGGAGGCTGAGGGGAGACCTTATCACTCTCTACAACTACCTGAAAGGAGGGTGTAGTGAGGTGGGTGCTGGCCTCTTCTCTAAAGTAACAAGTGAAAGGACAAGAGGAAATGGCCTCAGGTTGCACCAGAGGAGGTTTAGGCTAGAAAAAAATTTATTCACTGAGAGTGATCAGGCATTGGAACAGGCTGCCCAGGGAAGTGGTGGAGTCACCATCCCTGGAGGTGTTCAAGAAATGTGTAGATGTGGTGCTTAGGGACATGGTTTAGTGAGTTAGGTGGTGTTGGGTTGACGGTTGGACTTAATGATCCTTGAGGTCTTTTCCAACCTTAATGATTCTATGATTCTGTGATTCTTGTATTGAGTCATACTGGCGTCCTAGCTTTTGCCACCCTTGTTACAACCTTTCTGCAAAATTCAATCAAAGTTGATAAACCTACATATGCATTAAGATATTAATAAATATGGACTTAAATATGAAAATCTGATCCTGGGTATGGGAAAACAAAATGGCTATGGCCTCTCTCCCATTCAACACAATCCCAATGGATTGTGCCATGCGCATTGTTATAGCTGTTCTGTGATTCTAAGTGCCCTTGGGGGAAAAAAAAAAAAGGAGGAGATGAGAAGCTACTGCTTATGGCCAGTTTCTAGTAGCCAAGATCATAATGACTTACTCCCAAAGTAACCCTACGTCATATTATTCAGCATGGCTGTTTGTATCATAATCTGCTTTCAGTCTTCACCCAGACCAAATACCCAGACAGAAATCTCAGGATTAAGCCATCATATCAAGTTAATTATAAATTAAAGGAAACATTCTGCACTTTGTTTTTTCCAGTGGTGCAGATCCTGGTATGTGTACATGTACGCGTTTGACTCTCTGTCTTTCTTTAGATGGATAGATGTGCATGTGTCTTTGTGTGTGTGTATATTTTCTGGTTTTATACATACATTCTCTTTGCATATACATGTATATATAGATATGCATACATACATTTTGTTTATGCACACTCTACCCTTTTTGTGTGGATAAATGAGGAAGAAATAGATTGTAGAGATACACTGAAGAAATTAAAATAAAGTTTGCCCAAACTTACTTGGCCTGATAAGAAAAAAACATGTCCTTTTCCTTGACGCAAAGCGTGAAGTGCTGTACAGTCCTGCAGAAGGAAATCTCAGGAGTGAGGAAGAACAGCCAGTGCTTCCACATGCTGGAATATCACATCATTTCTTATGATTTTTGAAGTACCTAGATATTCCACCTCACCCAGGGGCTCAGTTATTGCTTTTGCTGGCAAAGATGTATCTTCCAGCACATCTTTGAATAGCCTCTCTTTATTCGTCTCAGTCAGTATGAGATGCTTTGGAAACTGATGACCCAGCTGCAGGTGCTACAGGGAAACAGCAAATTTTGCAAGGATTTGATCATCTCAGTAAAGTTCTCAGCTCTGAAAGTCTTTTATCTTATATTCTGACAGCGTGATCCAGACAAGAGAGTAGCAGTAGCTGGCAGTAACTGGCATCTCCTAATGTTACTTGAATGAGATTTACAATCTACATAAATAAAATAGGTTTGGTTTTTTTAAAGTAGTCGTGATTTTCCTTGCCTGAGTAATGATACAAATGAGCTGAGGAGGATCACACTGTACATTTAAAAATACATATTTTTAAAGCGTATTAGTGAAGTTTTTAATTGATTGTTTTCTTGGTCTTGCTACATTTCTCTTAAAAAAATGCAAAGCTCCCCATTTTCACGACTGCCAAAATCTATATCTAGCACAGCAAGGGAGAAACAGTGTCTGTTGAACTCAGGCATGCTTGGCTGGTGGTGGATATTTATACAGCACTTCCTATTTAACCTTTCTCTCTACTTTTGTACTAATCTGCAAGACACGCTGAGAAAGATAATAAGCAAGATTACAAGATGCAACTGGCAAGACATGCAGAAGTCATCAAAAGAATTATTGCTGTTAAAACAGGCTGATAGAGAATAGAGGCAAGTGAATAAACACTGCTTTGTTTTGTGTTGGTGTAAGCCTATTGACTTTGGTGAGATTAGATGGCTGAAAATGAGGAAGGATTTTAGCCTGTGGTCTCAGCTGATACATAAACATGGCACACTCAAAATTTGACAATGTCTATTCAGTGAAGAAAAATTAAGAGGATGCAGAAACCTAAGGACTCTCAGACATAAGGCAGCAAGATGCTTTTTTTTTGAGGTTACTTTGTATTATGATTTTTATAGTATAGAGACTATCCTCCCAGTTTTTAGTTCAGGAAACATATAAAAAAGTAATTATGTTTGGCACCCATTTTCAAATCACAGGACAGTAGCTCGCAGATCTTTGTCTAAGAATAGTATATTAAAAACAAGCACTGAAAACGTTGGAACGGGTTATAAGAAAAAGAGAGCTGAACATACAGGGTAAACAAGAATAGCACCAGAAACCACTGGATTTAGTCAAGTTAAATTGAAAGATTTATTTGCACAGCAGTTCAAAAGTGAACTGCCTAAACTGCCTGAACTTGCTAGTGTCTGATTATTTTGGTTTTTGTGTTTGTTAGATTAGAACAACACTCAGTCTTATTTCTACCTTAGCTGCATAAAGACTCCAAAAGAGTTTAAGTATGAAACCATCAACTAAGTAATCCAGTAACTGTAGCCTTTGCATTTTTAGGGAGGCAGCAGTGGGGGATTGTGTTACAGGCATAGCAAGCAGAGATGTCTAAATTAAGATTGCCTAACTCAGTGGAAACACTGAAAACCTCAATCTGCAGATATTTTTAACTTTGCTAAACTAATTTCTTGTACTGAAATTTTCCATGCTTGTCCTTTGCTTTTGATTCAGGATTTATGTTTTTATTTTATTTGTTTGTAATTCTTAAAGGGTATTGCTGAAAATATCTCAGTAGTTTCCAAAAATGAAGTTAAGAAAAAAATTCCTGACAATATTGCAGACATTTTCCAACTATTTCATTAAAGCTTTTGGTGAACACTATGGTGTTTGGAAGAACATAATTCTGGGATAAAAGAGGTGTGTGTGTGTGTTCTGTTTTACATTGCAATCTCAGTTGTGTCCTTCTTACCCCAAGTGATGTGTTGGTTAATGTGACTCTCATCAAGAAAATGCTGTGAACTAAATTCTCAGTGGTGCCCCCATGTCCTGCAACGATTCCAGTTTCCAACTTGGGGAACAAGAACCTAAAATTAAGTTGCAACATGTGCAGATGTTCAGCATCTTTTGGAACAGGCTGGGCCTCTTCACTGTGCCTGAATAAAGCTCAAGTTAAAGTGAATAATGATTTGATCTGCTTACAAAGTATAGCAAACTTTGAAAATGCTGAACTAGATTATAAGGAGAGGAAAAACAAAATAACAAAAAAAACCCCAAAAATACAAATAGGAAATCAAGATGAATCCATGTGTGTGGATTTTGTCTGGGATAGAGTTAATTTTCTTCGCAGTAGCTAGTACAGGGCTGTGTTTTGTATTTGTGCTGAAAACAGTGTTGATAATGCAGAGATGTTTTTATCAGTGCTGAGCAGTGCTTACACAGAGTCAAGGTCTTGTCTGCTTCTCACACCACCCCACTGGTGAGTAGGCTGGGGGTGCACAAGAAGCTGTGAGGGGACACAGCTGGGACAGCTGACCCCAACTGACCAAAGGGTTATTCCATGCCATATGATGTCATGCTCAGCATATAAAGCTGGGGGAAGAAAAAGGAATAGGGGGATGTTCAGAGTGATGGCATTTGTCTTCCAAAGTAACCATTACACATGGTGGAGCCCTGCTTTCCTGGAGATGGCTGAACACCTCCTCCTGATGGGAAGTAGTGAATGAATTCCTAGTTTTGCTTTGCTTGTGTGTGGCTTTTGCTTTACCTATTAAAACTGTCTTCATCTCAACCCATGAGTTTTCTCCACTTTTACCCTTCTGATTTTCTCCCCCATGCCACTTAGGGGGAAGTGAGTGGGCAGCTGGGTGGTGTTTATTGCCTGCTGGAGTTAAGACATGACACCATACCAGAGGAATGTAGCTTTTTAATTACTTTACTTTGATGAACATAGTTATATTGAAATCAACATCTATAACATTGTTGGTTAAGAGGCCACCATGAAAAAAACCAAATACCTAAGTAAGAAAGAAAGATTGGCAAGTATCAGGAAACCATAACTTTCCAAAATGTGTCCCACATCTTCACGGGAATGAAGATACACATAATTCAATAATTTTACTTACAACTGTTATGGAAACCTCAGCCTATGACAGCAAGAAGATTAAATGGAGACCTCAGGACCCCAGATAGTGTGCTCATTAACTGTAGACCTGTATTACCATATTGTAAAATTCTAAGTATGATGTGCCTAGAGAGCTTACTAATTTTTTCAGACATTTGAGAAATAATTATCTTGAAAGATAGCCCTTTTACGTTATTTTATGTCTCCTTTCAGTAAAATACAGCCAAATACATGGCAATCGAGATCTTCCCACTCTGCCCCAGTTTGATATCCAGTGAGACTGAGGGCTTGGAAATAAAGTAGAACTGCTAGAGTGATCAAATCCCTCCTGCTTTATAACACAATGTGCAATTGAAAAATAAATGCATTGTCTAGACTTACCTGCTGGGATTCACCGCAGTGAAAACTGAGGTCCTTGTCTCCTGGCCTTCCCATTCAGACATCTGTCTGAGCATGTCAGGTATCCCTGCAAGATCACATGCCCAGGCCTCCTTGCTATAAGAAAGCTTTGGATACGGAGCAGAAAGGTGGCTGACATGACAATATCTTGCCTTGATTTAAATACAGGACACTGGGAACTTGGAACCCTTTCTGGGCTCAGTAATGTAAATAAATGTGTTTGTTGTCAAACAGATTAAGAATAAAATATTGTTGCTTTAAGAGTTCTTTTTTTTTTTTTCTTAATCTAAGATAGGGCCTGCCTAGCTGACAGGCAAACACAATAGGGCAGGAAAGATATCCGCTTAAATAGATGAACTTTACTAGGTGATGAGTACAATTGTAGCCATGTATTTGATTTCCTTTCTTTCAGGATTGTCTGCAGTGAAAACTAGCTGTAATTTAGCTGCCGTTTACCTAAATTGTAAAAAATGAGTGCATGTTTATCAGGGATTCTAGTGATAGGACAAGGGGTAACGGTTTTAAGCTGAAAGAGGGTAGATTTAGACTAGACATTAGGAAGAAATTTTTCACTGTGAGGGTGGTGAGGCACTGGAACAGGTTGCCCAGGAAAGCTGTGGATGCCCCATCCCTGGAGGTGTTCAAGGCCAGGCTGGATGAGGCTTTGAGCAACCTGGTCTAGTGGAGGGTGTCCCTGCCTGTGGCAGGGGGGTTGGAACTAGACAACTGGAAGATCCCTTCAAACCCAGACCGTTCTATAATTCTGTTGTATGCCCAGACCAATATCTAAATAAGCAAATGCACATAGCAGAGAGCAAAAACTCAAAAGAATGTAATTACATAATTGTGTCCTTATTTTTCAGGTGTTTTACACAGTAGCATTGAATCCAAGTGAAATGAGGTGTCTGTACAAATGCTTCTGTATGTTAAAAAAAAGACTTCATATTACTGTTTAAAGATTCTTTGGAATAAGAGAGGTATTACATGTATTTACGAAAATAAAGCAGCCCTAAAACAAAACAGGCTAGTATTTGCTAGCAATGAGAACAAAGTCAGAAAATAACTCATGGGCGTATTAGCAGAGTACATAGGTAATCACTGCCTTTGGTTACTTCTTTTTTTTATAATTGACTTTTTGTTTAGCCATGATATTGTTACTGCTTCCTGTTTCTCACCACATTGCATTTCCTTATGTTTCAAAATCTGCTTCTGCAAATTAATAATCTTGAGCAAGATGTTGCACTGATTTATACTGACATTACACTGGCATTAGATCAGCTCACTGTGTATTTCCAGAATTCTACTTCAGGAATGCAGGGACCCAGAGGTGAGTATAGGATTTAAGATATGCAGCATGACCTCAGGAAAGGCTTTTGTACTTAATGAATCTTTCAGTTGTTCTAGCCATATTAGTTTGCCTTAAAAAATGCATTCTTTCCCTTTCTCCTAAACTTGTCTTGCTTTTATCAATAGACCTTTACGGCTACACCACCATTCTCTTAAGCACTGTCTAAAACTGGACAAAACTTATACAGGTTGGGTTCATACGAGGAGAACTCATGTTAATGGGAAAAAGTAAACACTCTTGAGTAAATCTGTCACATTCTTTTTCAGTTTTTCAGGACAGAGGATTTCAAGATGCATCATTGAGTACCCTCCCTTTTTTCTCTTCTCAATTTGAGACACCGCTAGAGGGCATCAGTTTAAGGAAGATCATTCACATTGGTCCCACCATTGCGTTGCCCGTCTCAGCTCTTGATTTGTGCTTGTCTAAGAAGTCCTCTGAATTCAAAGCATGCTCTATATACAGGGGAAAAAAAAAAAGAAGAAAAAAAAAGGGCTAATAAGATTCCCTTATGCTTTCTTTATGGGGAACATAAGAGATCTACTTTTGTGGTTTTTCACCGGAATAAGTTAGAAATATTAGGGATAGCTTGTACACCAGTCACTGTGTACTGGGTTCAATCTGTATGGCTTTTTGAGACGCTGTTTTAAACAGTTAAACAACAGAATTCCAGAATTTCTTTCAGTTACATATTACTATTGCTCAGTTTATGGCTAGGAAGGTATCTTGCTGCCTCTTTTGAACAAAAATATCTTCAAACACTATGGAGCTGCTCTGCGTTCACCTTGTAGGGATTCTTTCTTCAACTGTGTTCTGATGCAGTCAAAATCTGGGTGCCTACGTGTGTCTGCTCATCATTTATTCTCTCTTTTCACTTTGGGATATTTTTACAGTGCTTCATAATATTAACCAAAGTAGTGGTTCTTAAATTACTATGATTTTTAAAATGTGTTAACATATATCTTGCAGCAAAAAACTCATTCTAACCTTCTTCAGTCTTTGCATTTCTAGTATTTGGGGTTTCATGTCTCCCCAGTCAGTCAAACTACACTTTTGCTAGGATTCCTGAGGACATATTTTTAATGTACATCTTCAGTTTGATATCTTAGCCACCTAGCAATAATCTTTTCCTGCATGGGGCCTGTAATTACTGATTTTGGACTTGTGTTCTCACCAATTGATTTAAAAAGAATACTCAATAAAAGAAATATTGCTGACTAGGGACTTAATGCAGGCCACTTGTATTTTTCTTTGAAGTCTTAGTGTCTTTGGGACTTGAATGTAACCGACCAGTTGACCACCACTGAGACAGTACTAGACAAAGGCAGACAGAGATTGAAGTGACATGACGTTGCTCTCAAAGTGCGGTCTCACTTGGATACTTAAAACATGTGTTTGTTTACATTGTATAGCTTCCTGAGCATTCGTCACTTTAGCAGTCCAGCCCTGCTGTCAGCAGTTTTGAAATATTTGTTATTTTATACACTGTAGACTCCTCTGTGCTTGTCCCCCACTTATTTTCAGTTGAAAGAATCCTTGGAGCTTTTATTTAAACTTGTTTTGATTTCTCCTACTGTATCTGCTGAAACTGGTGTCACATTTAGTGGTCAGTGGTTTTGTTTACTGCTATAAAAATGTCCTTGACATTATATGCCAAGGGGATTGATGTAATTTTTTCACAAAACTTTTATCTACTTTCACAATATAAGAAAGCTTTTTAATGAGTATAGTCATTGATATGTTTTCCTCTGCTATGGACAAGAATGGATTATACAAAAACATATTAGGGCTTAAGTGCAACCACAAACTAGGGTAACTAGAACATGTGTTGTTCAGCCACAACAATAAGGAAGGGTCCTTTCTCCAGTTGTCTGGGTGTTCGTCTTCAATCTAGTTCTGGGAAGAATTTTCAGGTTATTGTCCTTGGGAGAAACATTTGAGTTATTGACTCATAACTTTAAATAGGAGTCTAGTCAACCATTGTCAGAGGGTACCCACACACTTAAGTGCTTTGCTGGATTGGGGCCTTCGGCATTTTTCAAGTCATCTGCCAGGACTGTGTTTAGTACACTGCGATGCAATAGTCTTCCAAGCCTGAGCTACCCTTTCCTGACTTGGAAAAAATCCTTCCCTTTTCCAGCTTTTCTTGGCAGTGAGTCAAACTCTCTGTGAATCTCTCACAGGAAAACTAATGCACTCCCCAGAAATTTTCTGCTTGGTTTGTGTCAGGTTTTGGTACTATTTTGCCAATCAATCTGTCCAATCATTTTAACAAGCTTGCAGTACTTCTTTGAGCTTTGTTTCCTATCACTCCAGAAATAAAAAACAGAATTTGTGAAGGAAATCAGACATTTTTTATTTAAAAGACAAAAAGCATCTTAAGTAAACCCAGGCAAAATCAGAGGCAGCTTAATTCTTAGTAAACTGATATAGCTTTACCCATAAAGGCAAACTTTCTCAAAACTGCACCTAGATCTATTGAAGGATTTAGCACACAGTCCTGACTCACATTTTATATTAATGCAGGGCTAGCGTGCAGCTGGGAGGATGAAAAATTTGATACCAAAATCCAGATCCGATTTATGTTTGAGAAACTAGTTTTCCTTAACTGACTGAAATTCTGTCCAGAGAAACATGAGCAATGCTGTGCAGTTACAATCTGTCTCAATCCTAGACCCAAAATAAAGCCCGCTGTGCTTGCTCTGAGGACAAATACTCATTGATGTCTACGCAAAGTTTAAGGAAAATGAGAGAGCTGAATAAACACAATATTCTTGCATTCATCTTCCCTGCTCTCCCTCTCCTCCTTCTACTCTCCAGCCAAAACATCTGTAATTTTAATGGAGAGACTTCTCCATCACACAAATATGATGCTTGGTTCAGTTGCCCTTTTGTCCAAAAAGGAATTAAAACTATATCTTACAGAAGTGCTCTAATTCAGGTCTTCTAGGGAAAGGTGACTTTCCGTGTCCCTCTTATAGCTACTCTGCTTCAATAAAAATAAATATTTATGGAATCAAAGACAGAGCAGGCCCAAGTTCTATATCCTATAACTGGTACCACTCTCCATTTTCAACTGGATTTTGCTCCTGTTGTCCTACGGGGAAGTTTTTCAGCATCTCAATCCTCTGACTGTTAGATAGCTTCTGACATCTATGCCAATACATGTTCTTCATCAGTTTATACTTCATTTTCTCTTTGCAAGATTATCCTTTTCAAAATTTATGTTAGGGATGATTAAAAAATGCAAATTTGTTCATCTCCAAATCTTTCCCCTGAAAGTCTTTCAAAGGGCCGATTTGGCTGCTTTTTACCGTTTTCTTTCCTTGAACTTTTATTTCCCTAAAAAGAAGCTTTTGTTCCTAAGGAGTTTGCTCCTTTTTTTGCCCCAGTTTAATAGCATCCTCTCTTATTCCTAAATTCTTTCCTCCATTAGCTTTTAAGCCAGTTCTGTCAAGAACACATCTCTGCTAAAGTTTTCTGGTGGCTTAAATACAACTTTAAATACAACAGTTTGGGTTTTTTTTTCTTATCCCGTACGGCTCCCTGATTTTTGCATTCTGGCTGATCCCATTAACTGGTTCTCACAGTTTACTAAGATTTAATTTTTTAAACAAACATTGAATGTTAAAGTATTTATATGAAATTATTTTAAATATTGAATGTCAAATGTTTATATATTGACTATTGAATCTTAGATACTTCTGTATTTGGAGGGGGGTTGGGTTGTTTTGTTTAATTATTTCTGTTTTTTTTCTTTCTATTTAAGTGCAATTAGCTTGTGAGGGCCCCATCCAAAGTTAGTTTGTACATACAGATTCTGTACAGCATCTTCACTACTTTCCAACAAATCTTAAATAGCTTCCTTTCTTCCCAGCTGTATAACTGATGAAGACATTCATTATTTTCTTTGCAAACATCCTACTATAATTTTCTTCTGAAAAAGTAGTGTTTTACATAATTGCATAATTCTCAATAGTACTTCTCTAGTAATAGTTAACAATCACGTTGACTTCCAGCCCAGGGAAGGTAAAGCAAATTCCCAAATATCAGCCACTCTTCCCTTGGGATCCAGTCTCTAGTGTCTTCAAGCTGCAGCTCTTCCTGCTTTCTTGTGACAATAGATGCCTTCTTTTTCTACTTTACCTCTGCATCTTCCATTTCCTTTCTGCATCCTTCAGTGTACAAGATCTTTCTGCAGCTAAGTTCCTCACCATGAGTTCCTGTGCCCTGATTAACATGCGTCAGTGTGCTTGTTCAGATAGCACAACCTCCTGCTCATCTCATTCACAAGATGCCTGCAAATCCTCCTGGTCATCTCATTCATTAGACTACTTTCCATTCTATCTCATTTTTCAGGTATTTTTATTCCATATGCTCTGTCAATAGGGCAAAATGTGCAAATGTTGCTCGCAAGGTTTTCGTATGTGCTTGGCACCAGTATCCAGCCCCTTTTGCTGTCTCTATTCTTCAGAATCTCTCAGCACTGCTCTTGATTGTTGCCTTTGAAAGAGTGTGAAAAGAAGATATAAAACTGTGTTTCCTGCTCTCAGGATGCTGACGGTTTGGTTGTTTGAGCCTTTATCTTCGGGTAGTCCTGTCTGAATAGCTTTGGAATTAATTACAAGGCAGTAGTGAAACCAGAGGGCTCCAGTCACGTGCTAAGCTGTGGGATTGTTCTCTAGATAACACACAGCCTCCAAGCACACAGCAAATTAATAAACTGCTTGCAAACCACGTGCCTTTTAAACTGCATCATACAAAACATCTTTGGATGGACAATTCTTTTACCACCAAAATAACAACAAACACTGTCACCTTTCCCCTTCAAAAGCAGATATTACATAAACTTTTACTATTTTCTCTTCTCTGTGTGCAGGGCAGAAATACCTATGAATATTGCTTGTGCATATATTTCACAGATTGATACTTGTACTGGACAACAGTACTTCCATCTTGCCTTGCCTTCCTTATCCCCTGAAGTAAACATCCTAACTTCTATGCTAACATCGTGTATGAGCATACTCTCCTCTGTGACCTAGTGATAATGTGACCAGTCTTTAATTAGATGAGTAAGTTTGGGTCACACAGCATGGTCACAGAGCACAGAGCGCTGATCCAAGGCAAGGATGTCCAGGAGGTTTGGATTTGTTCAGGCTAACACTGCACTCAGAGGCTTTAAGCTGTATCAGGGACCATCTGGATGTGCACACTCAGAGCCAATCTGGGACAAAACCGCACAGCCAGCCTGAGCTCTGTATCATGCATTCTTGATAATTTGATGGGACAGAAACATTGGCATGTGCTTACAGCATGATCTGGATCACATTTGTACCTGGGGTGGATGCAGGGTGGCACAGACTGGGAAGCCCAAGCCTATTCGTGCAAGGAGGAACAGCTTCAATGGGAGGGAAGGAGAATATTCTCCCCACCCCTCAAACATATTGGCTTGATTCAACAATCTTCCCAGAGTAGTTTAGCACATCACATTTTTCTCTCTCTGTGCTTGTGGGAACCAGAAGATGCTGTCTCCCAAGAAGCAAGACAGCAGCAGCCAGCAGCTGGAAACAGCTGGCTCTCACAAACGTCTCTCGGTGATCTACCAGCTGCTGGCTCTGCTGAACGTCATTCAAAAGCTGCTCTGTCTTTGGCTCCAGTGCCTTCGTTGTTGACCTTGCTCTACTTCAGACTTAGTGTGCTTTCTCAGAACAAGTTATACATGGGCAGAGATGCAATGAGGGAGAACTGGACCAGGTATTTAATTGGAGAGACAGAAGGTTATACTGATGATACAGTGCTTAAGCCTCTAATCACAAATGATGGGTCAAAATGAATCCCACAGAGAGGCAAGACAGAGGGAAACAACCAAGTTTCATATTTAAAGTTAGACTCAGAAAGCCCAGCTGTCTTCATCAACATCTGTTGGTTACTTGAGGAAAATTACTTTACTGGCTTTGGCAGTTCTTTAAATTTCTGTATTATACAGAGTTCCTAGTCACCTCATACAGGGCTTTAATTCTGCTGTGCAGGATAAGTCCATTTGTGCATGGAGGCCTCTGTGTCTAAAATAGTGACACAAAGAATGGTGAACTTGCCTGCACTTGTTTATGCAGTATTTGACTTTTCTGACTGCTCAGCAATCATCAGAAATCACTGATGGATTACAATAAAACAAAGCAGTTTTCCCTCAGCATTGCTTTGCAGGTTTTTGTGTTATAGAAGCCTTGTTTTGCTTTCAGACACAGAAAAATAGGTCTCCCTCTTTTATTACAATTTAAACCTTTTGGACAAAATATTTTACAGATTTCAGTTTCCAGCATATATCGGACCAATTTCTTACTGCGTGTGTATCTTTTCTACCAGGTGTATTTAATTAGCATTTCACATATTTGTATTTGATAGGTTACCTTAAAAATCATACAGTGATTACACAATTTCATTTAACATGAGTAACAGGTTTGGTATGTACAGTAAATCAGGCAATTCCCTGCTTCCCTCACAAGAGCTAATGAAGTCATCCCATATTCTGCCCACCACCAATGGACTGGCTGTCATATAATGGAGCCAGCCTGTTTGCCACCACTTTTATAGGGCCATTGATTGGTGGATTTCAGCTGGCAATGTTTTAGGGCTAGGCGAGCCACCCAAAGCAGAAGATTTTACCCAAATATAGAATAGGCCTCTTCCTTCTTGATTCCCATCAGCCAAGAGTATTAGAAAAACACTTTGTCAATTTGGGGTTAGACAAAAGAAAGTGAGCAAGAGAGAGAGAGACAGAAAGGCCTCTCAGAGGCAATCCCACCAAAATTTAGATGAACACCTCCTGGGGCTTGAAGAGTTTAATTTCTTTTGTTTCATGTAGAAGCACATTTTGCTTTAATCTGTATAAATTTTCACGAACGTTACCCATCCCTTTCTCCAAAACCATTGTAGTTTCATACCTGACTATTTCCTTTGTTTACATCCATGATCTGCTAAAGATTTGAAAAGCTTTATGTGGTGTAAGTCAATTTCTGGTCTCAGTTGTGCACGTGCGATCCTGATACTCAGAAATATTACCTCATTTTCTTTCTGTAACTCAGGTACTAATGTTTTACAACCTCTTGACTAATTCTGAAAGCTGGATGGAAAAAAGCAATTAAACAATATGACTCTGGAATACAGAAGAGAGACTTTTTTGTTTGGGTTTTTGTTTTATATAGGAATGAACAGTTAACTGAACTGACGTGGTGCAAAGCTTGACTGTGTGGCATGCCAATCAAGTTAGCTCAACTGACCTTGCCCTTTTGTGAATTACAACAAATTCCAAAATGAAGCTATGGTCCGAGGCAGTCGTTCAAAACCCCTTGTCCCTGTGGGAACTGGGTTGGATTCGACCCAAGGTAAGACTCCAGCTGTGCCTCCCTGCTCCCATCAGACAGGAAACTCAGAAATCTCAGTTAATCTAGCCTAACCACGAAACTTTCATGGCTGTATATTAAAAGCTTTCTATTTGCAAAGAGACCTACTTTATTAATCAAACAAGATCGGTTAATCTCATATGAACAATTTTCCTGTTGTCTATCAAGTGTCTTTATCATCTGCAGAGCTGTATAGTAAATATATCAACATAGGCTCTCCTTGAAGCTGTACTGTGTAGAGGAACACTTCTGTAATATGTTTAAGAAAAATTACCTGTTAATCTTTTCTTTGGCTTGTCGGACATTTTTGTGTAAGCAGAAAAGGGAACTTTTGTAATTCTGTGCCTAATGGTTAAGAAAACCTTTCTCTCATTCCAAAATTAGCTGGGACCATGCCCACATATTGCCATCTGTAGAAGGCAACATCAGCCCCAGCAGTGCCAGCCAGAGCCAACACAACAATGTCTGAAGCAGGGTGTTTTTTGACAGATGGACCAAAGCATGAAGAGGCAGGGAATTAAACATTGTAGGAGAGGATGTTCTAGGAGCAATCAGGTCTAGCAGGAAGCATGGATGTCTTTCAAAGAAACTTTACTGGTGGCAAGATTAGTCTGAAAAAAAAACATCTGGATACACAGTTAACATGCAATGCAAACTTAAAAATCCTTGGAAGTTTGCTTGTCATAAGATTCAAAGGGCACAGTTCTCTTCCTATTTTCAAAGGAACAACAGCCCTTCCACCTTAGACAACCTGTAGAATATACAACCTGCTATTGCTTTACATGTGTATCAGTGAAATACCACGTGATTCCTGATGGATTTTACATACTTACAATATATTCCATTGGTGCATCTTCCTCCATTATTAAAGCTATGATCCCTCTGTTTCCAGCTGTTCTGCATTTCCACCCCTGTTTTCAGGACTTAATAACACTGTAAAGTCGCCACAGGCTCAGTTTCAGCAAATAAAGTCTCAACCGAAGTAAACACTGCAACATGAACTTTAAATTATCATCATGTTTATCTTCCATTATTTGTATGAAGTATTTTTTGCTTGTGCTTTCCTAAAGAAACAATTTACACAGTAAGTCAGAATTTTAAAATGTGAGCTTTACTTTTAAGGAATGACTTGTGGTAAAGGTGTAAAAAACATGAGCTCTTCTCATTTAGTGTTGCAACGTCCTTCTATTTATTATGGGACTTACTATGTACCTCACTGTCTGAACAAAGAGTTTTCTCCTATTCCAAAGTTCATTTCTGTTATGGTCACTTGCAACAGCAGTGATATGACACCAAAACACGTATTACTCCATGTAGCTTTGGGTTTATATACACATTTCACCCTCATTTCTAAAATTACTTCTGTTGCCCTAATTGTATTACAGCATTACCACGGATATCATGGCCTTGTCTCCATTGCCCCTTACCCCCTGAATTACTATGGGTGGGAAAAAAAAAAGCAGCACATTTCACAAGTCAAGCTAGTACATGTTTCATAAAACTCAGGTTTTAGACATTACAGCTATTCTTTTTTGAATCATCTCTTATGCATATCTTCAAACACAGATCTTCTCTTACGACATAACGGAGGAAGTTACCTATGTACAGCTTAAAACAGATCTTTCCCAATGAAGAAGGAAATTACAGGGAAATATTTCTGGCATCTCATAATTTATAGAGGATGAATGCCTGATGCAAACATTAAACAGAGAGTCTTAGCTGGTGCTATTAGGCTGCTAGTAGATTTATGTCTCTTGACAATTATCATGTGTCTGTTTCTTCTCTCCAGTTTTACTCCCACCTCCTTATTTTTTTTTTTATATAGTCATTCAAGAACTGCATCACTGACCACTTAGAATGCAAGATATTCTTAAATCACACTTAAAGAAGGAAAGTTCCCCTCTTCCTGGAAACAGACGTTTTGCTCTTTTACTGGGTCTTGTCCAAGAAGCTGACTTTTATGAAAAGGAGCACTAATGTCCAGAAATGTCAACCCACAAAAAAAAGACTTTTTTTTTTTTTCCCAGCTTTTCAACTATTTCTATAAGGATAACAACGGCATGTCAGATTACACAGATTGGTTCAGAGTTGTGGGTTTTTTTCTCTAGAAATACAGATTTTTCAGACATGTGAGGAACATGGTCAAGCACACTGAGTAGAGGTAGACCTATTTTCCTGGCCAGACTAGTTGGATTCTGGGCTTCACTGAGTTCATCAGCAGGAGAAAAAAAAAAAAAAAACAAACTGTTTTCTCAGGAATGGAGGGAGCCACAAATCTAGACATCAAAACCAACAAAAAAGGAACAAACATTGCCACAGAAAACACTTCAAAAGGGAGAATGAGCAGGAAACCCTCCTCCCTATGCCAGCTGAATGGTTTGAATTGAAAAATCCTGGTTTTAATAGAGCATTTACAAAACAGATCCTCAATTTGAGTTCCTCATGCAACTCCAATTTGGCCATGAATCCCAATATATAGGGATGAGCACTGTGGCAGACATTCCGTGTACTTCAAGAAAATCTCACCCGTGAGGGGGAAAGAGAAATTAAAAATCCCTGTTCATTAAATTACCTGTAAATTGAAGTGCCAGATCTTTTTTCTTTTTAATATGAACGTTGTCCTCCTAATGTTGTGCTAGTTTTCCCAAGTGATATTTCCATTTAAGGACCTTGTTTGATACTCAGTTTTCAGGGCTACAAAAGGCATTGAGTGATCGGCATATACTTAAATACTTAAATACATATTTAAGTCTATAACATTTAGATTGTTTTATTCATTTATGCCTGCATACATAGGTATTGTTTTTCAATTCTGTTTTGTTTAAATAACAGCTTTGCCTACATTTTCTAGTTTTTCTGAACTATATTGTGATAGTGTTCTCAGAAGCCTCTAAGGGGAGGTAGAATAGATACGTTTCTAAGTGCAGGCATACAGATTTTAGTATACAGGATAGTCAATGATTGCATTATGCTTTGGGCATTAAGAGAAAAGAAAAATAAGAACAATGCTGACTGTATTTAACATTAATTTATTAATTACCAGAAATCATTATTACAAACAAGTTGGGTAATCAAAATTAACAAGCAATTGTTGTCTTTGCTGGTCTGTTTGAACTTACGACTTCATTATGTACACATAGACATCCTTTGAGTAAGGCCCTTGATATTTGCTCTCCAAGTGCCATGCCACAGGATTTTGGTTCTGCTCCCTGACTGAAAGAGCCGAGCTCTACAGCTGTTCCACCCACAGCGAATTTTGGTTCCCTGTGTATTGGAACACATTTTGAGACAAAACCATGACTTACAGATCTGGAATCTGCTGTCTGAAAACATTCATAGGAACAAAAGTTTCCTCAGATTATTCACAAATGTTATTGAACAATAAAAGTCTCTGCACAGGCTGAAGCCACACCCAGCATCTAATTAGTTTGAAATGTTTTTTAACATTTTTTTATACTGTTTCACCACTTCTATTCCAATGCACTGTATTTTTTCTCTCTTTTTGATGTACTTCCTTGATCCATGTGTTCTGTTAAAATGATTCATCTAATGGTTCTCCCTTTAAGCCATTTTGGGTTTTATTTTTTATTTCTGTCAAGTTTCCATAGAAATATAATTCACTGAGCTTGAATACAACAAATGCAAAGAAGAGAAGAGGCATTGTTCTTGGACTCATAGGTTCATAGGATAATTCAGGTTGAAAGGGAATCACATGTATTTTTCACAGACAGGCTCCTGGCTATATCAATTATATTATTCCATTAACTAGCTTACATTCAGATAACAAAAGATGCAAACATTTCCTGCACTTCCTGCAGGTATCAGCCCACTACTGAATTTCATAAATTATACCTCCAGTATCAGTGAGGGTCATTTATGTTAAAATAAATAAAAAAAAAAATAAAGCCATCATAAGATTTAAGAATTTTTTTAATGAATGTGTGGGTGGCATCAAGATGAGAGGAATTTTTTTTCCTTTTAAAAAATGTTTAAAATCAACAATAAATAGAAAAAAATAGCTCATTTTTTGTCATTTAGATTCTAGATTTTAAAGTTCTCTATAAAATGTATGCTACATTTCACATTTCAGTTTATTTTTCAGTGTTCCATCTCCTTAATATAGAAAGTATTGAAGATAAATAATTCTCAAATATTTAAAGAGTAATGCAAATATGTATAACAATGAAATACCCTTTGTCTCCTCAAGATGTCTTTCAACTCATTAATTTTCTGGGTGTCCATTTTATTTCCAGAATATCTACTTTAAACTTTACATGCTCAGAGCAGAGCTTACCCTGAATTTTCCCACTGGCATAAAGTATAAATCGTTGCTAAAGGCATAGACGCTTGTTATTTTTAAGAGATGAAGAATAAAGTTTGAAAAAAATATATTTTTCTTTAATATTTGTTTGTTTTAGTTCCTCAAGAGAAGTTATGGTGTGGAGTTTTTTTCCTGTGTTCAACAGCATGCTTCAATTAATTCATTTTGCACAGAATTTTTCATGTATCTCTGCACAATGAATAAGTATGTTTCCAAATTCCAATACTTGAGAGAAAACTAGTAATAAGGAGATGAATTCTGTATTTCGTTCTGACTGGCTAAGCATCTAAGGGTGGATAAGGGCCAGATCCTAAACAGAAAATCCTTAGGGGCATATTCAAAGAATAATCATATATCGTATACAGCATCTGCCATGATACAGTCCTTGCCTGGATGGGTTTTATGTGTTGCAAAAAAAAAAAAAATTCAACAAGTATCTCTTCCATGCAGTCACACAGCTGCATGGCAGCTCAGATCTGACATCCAGAGTACTGGGCAGGACTGTTTGTTCACAGATGATAATCTAAGGTTATTGCAAGCTTCTCTGCTAGGGGGATAAGTGGGTTAGAAAGTTTTATTTCAAACCAGATGTCATGGCTATTCATCTCAAGAACTTACATTACTGTGCCAAAAAGGAAGAAATTGAAATAGATTAATCAGTGATCACATGGATACTAGGCTTCCAAGTGATAGCATCCGAGACCTGGAATTCACTTGTGAAACTTGTCTGCCCTGTAATTTGCCTCTCCTGAAATGGAAAGTGAGGGAACTACAGAATTGCTATGTCTGAGATGACAGCCTGTGGAGTAAGTGAATGCATATTTGAAGGAAGCTTATATTTAATGATTGCATGACTACCAATGTGTTAAAGCCAATTTATGTGTGACCAGTACAAAAAAAAGATAGGAAGTATGCACAAAATGCACATTTAAGAGATTTAATATATTACTGAGATTCTTTTAACTTGTTAAAGCACCTTTCTCCACATCCCCAGTATCATTATGGATCATTTGACAGATTTTGTTAATAGTTTTCAACAGGTAGAGAGCAGTACCTGCTGAAGGGGAAGGGAAAGGCTTTCAGTCCTAGTAGGGCACCGTTCCACCAGACAAAAACATTGACATAGGAGAAACGTGGACTCATCTTTCTTTACTTATCTAACTATTTGTGTCTGCAAAACTACCCTGAAAATTTCACAACCAGCTGGCTTTAGGAGGATGGTGTCTAGGCATTTCTTGCTCCAGTTGGTCTGGAGGTAGTGCCAGAAATGTCATAGTTGTCTTTTCTTTTTGTTTCTAAGTTAAAATTGATCCAAGAGCAGCACCAGAATACAGAAAAAGAAAGACAGCTCAGTATGGAAAGGAAGCATATGACATGCAAATGCAGGCTTGATCATTTTATTTAACATGCATGTAAATGTTGTCTTTGGAGGGGAAAATAAATTATTATTAATCATCTTTGTCCTTCTTTTAGTCTAAACCACATCTTCAGCATCCAGTTATTTTTTAATAAAAGTAAACAGGAAAGTTATTGCCTTATGTAAGCAATGTGAGAGATCAAATGTGAAAGATAAACGAGTATACAAGAGTCCAAGAGTAAACTATGCTTTTTGAAATAAGTAGAAATCCTGTAAGCAATACTACTAGTAATAATACAAAATTTTTAAAGCAACGGTTTGTTTCTAAACAGTTTATGTGACTTGAGCCAAATTAATTCCTTGTATATGTGTACTTGCATGGATTTGTTCCCAAGACAAGTAAAGCAAATGGTAGGAAAACTCCCACAGCAGATCCCTGATCAGGACCATTAATCAGTATAATTTTGACCCTGTATGCTAACTGGCAGACTAAAGGCATGATCAAAAAAAAGTCTTCAGAGCAAATGTTCTGTGCTATCAATTCACAGATGTTAAACAGATCCCTCTGAAAAAAATGACAAAGAAGGCTTTTTAATTTAGTGATGAATTACATATTTCAATGTACGGTAATATGTTACATGGTAGGCCAGAAACTTTAACCACTTTTCAGATGAATTTAAAAAGAAATAACATGTATCTATTCCAAGATGGAGGAGTTAATCACAGGATACAAAAAACACACACATAAAGTAAAAATAGGTGTATGGATCCTATTCACCTGCCTATTTATCTGCATTTGTTTAAAGAGATGGTGTTATGGTTATAATTTCTTCACAAATGTTTTGGGCCTGGTCTGTCCTTTTTGCGTGACAGCCCTCATAACAGGCTCATCCATTCACTCCTTCTCTTCCTCTGAGCCCAGTGAACATCTATGTAATCCATGCTATTGAGAAGTGAATCAGGAGGAGATGGGTAGAGTAATCATTTTTACTCTTACTTTACTTTTTGGTGCTAGGATGCCTCCAGACAGAGAAGGAGGTACACATCTGGATCTCCCACATTCTCACCTCCCAGGTGTGGAACAAATAAGCTGTGCTGTGCTCTCCACTTGCATTCTTGTGAGTCTGTGAGGAAGGACTGGGCAAGTACACGGACAACTGGGCAAAATCCAGAGATGTGAATCTCAACTGGAAGATGACATTTTTTACAACCCAAAGTATCTTTTTCTCCACTTGGCAGCAAGTGTATTGGCAAACAGCCCCAGGACCAAAGCTCTGGCTTTCTTCAGTGCCACCACTACCTTAGCACCGTGACGCTGCCCACACACCCTATGGTCTACCCACCTCTTGAAATACTTTAAGGCCAAGATATTCTTAAGAACCTGATCCTTGGCACCTACCTCAGACCCATGAACTGCACTTGCTAGACAGAACATAACAGTTAATCTCTGAAGCAGAAAGATCTGTCCAAGTTCTTCCTCAGTCTCTTCCTCTTTCTCTGTTGGAGAAAAGAGTTGAAGGCAGCTATGTACAGCCTAAAAGTAGCATGGGGAACATTTTTAGTGACAGCAAATAGCTGTCTCTCTAGAGTTCACAGAATGAAGAGTGAGTAGAATGTTCACCTGAAAAGTAGCCCCTTTTTCTGACTTCACATTATTTCTTAACGTAGACCAGTCCTCTGGGGTTGTGGGAAAAAAAAAAAGAAAATATCCAAATCTGAATGGTCTTAATGTCCTCAGGCTGAAAATCTGTACTAGTGTGAGGAATTGTACCTCGCTTTCAACTTCAGAGAATTTTTAATGGGAAGTACCACATTTGGTCTCCATCCAACAGTAACAAAACACCCTAACAAACAAAAAAGTCTCAGGGAATGATAGGCATCCTTAACATACATAAGGAGCCTGCAAAGCTGTGCAGGCATTCCCACCATCTCATGACAGTGTAGATTTTTTAATAGGCAGGGATAGACTAATGGACCCTTTTGCTGGCCCATTAAATCCACTTTTTTAATAACAGCATCAAAAATAGAGCTAAAATGCCTACAGGTTATATAATATATGAATAATATTAATTAAATATTCTTATATAAGGTAATTGGATGAAACTACATTTAAGTTTAATTTCCAAATTAAAGGTATTTGAATTTTGTTGAGGAAGACCCAAATCTGTTGTAGAAATACTGTCACTGTAACTCTGGCATATGTGAAGAAAAGAGTGCAGCTAAAAGCAGTAAGGTATTAAAAAACATACTCTAACCTTTCCTTTACCTCCCACCCTTTAAAACCTTGTTCTGTAATACTTGCTACACAGAGCAATCTAAAGAACCTCACTATAGGGTCATTAGAAGTGCATAAAGAGACTTAGTAGGTAATAGGGGCAGTAGCACAGTGGAATGTCGATGAGGACTTAGGTTAATGCACAGCATTGCAAGGCCTCTCCACTCTACACACTGCTCCCAGACTAAGCTTATTACTGTGGTGCATCTGGCTTCAAAAAAACACGGATGCATAACATTCCATCAGCTTTTTTCACTATGGAAAACAGCTGAATTATTATATGTACCTGTATGAAAGGAGAAATATCCTTATTTTGATGAAACTTTTGAAAGGTGAAATTTAAATCTCATGACTTCATTTCTGTGGGAAGAAAAAGAACTCTTTCTCTCAGTCTTTTTCCACCAGACATTTTAATCCACTGGAAATCAGGTATGGTATGAAGGGAATTTTTTTTAAGTTTTTGTTGTAATACTGAAATGAAACCTTATCAATATTTTGAAATTTTTATCAATAAACAGTTTTTTAAATTAATTCTCTAGTGTTTTTTAAAGCTGTTATGAATTTTTTGACTTTTGGTTTTAGTTCACTCCGCTCTGCCCTCAAGAATGGAAGAACTGATGGATTTTTCTTTCAGAATTCAGGAGGCCACACTTCTTTAAATAAAAGCAAGAAATCCTATCTGCTCTCATTCTTCCTCAGGTACGGCTTTGCATTTGTAACTGATGACCAGTGCAAATGCTCATGTGTAAAAATCTACATGCTGTTATCTGCTGAGCTCTACCTAAAGTTACTAATTTACAACCACAGTTAGAAAATAAAGGAGCGCTGAAAGGTACTGTTAGCAGCCCTTTGTTTTCAGAACTTTTCTGGATACTGTTGCCTGACCAGATTCATTTCAGCCAGTTAGATCCGAAACCACCACTCTTCCATTTCAGTCAATGCAGGAGTTTCTTCCCAACAAATCTTGGCTGGGCCAAATTATCCTCACTCATTCCTTCCTTGTGAGTGAGACGACAAAGGGTGATTTGCTTCCTAACATCCATGGTTCAGTGAGATACCTACATGTGGATGAGATGAACCCTCACCTCATCAAGTAACACACTGGATGCACCCTACTCTAGCACAGGTCTGTAGTCATTAGATACTTAAAAACAAAACCTAGAATTAACTTTAAGTTATGTCCTGCCTCCTTTTAATCAGCAGCTCTTTTGAGACCCTAATTTCACCTTTTTTTATCTTTTTTGTTTTTAAATCATTTTTCAGTGGAAAAAAACTCCTACCCAATATTTCTGTATGTGGATTTGTTGTTAATGTCAGTGTGCATATAGCTTGTCAGTGTCTGAAGGGTTTTTCTTGGTTGGTTTTGGTGAGAGGATGACGAAGACAAGAACAGGAGGGGAGACCTAGCAGAACATACATCTGAAGACTTTAAAATTGTAAGCAATGGACAAACGGACAAAATTTTGAACATGTGTCGGAGACAGGACAACACCTTCCCACCTGCTCTTCCCTGTCTGTAAGAAAGTAGAGATATGTAATAAAGGAAACATCTGGGTAAGAAAATAAAATTCCCAGATTAGATCACTACAAATCAGTAGTTAATGAAACACTAGGCTCTCCTCAGTTTTGGAAGGAATTCTTTCCAGCTAAATTTGTGGGGTAATCTTTTCTCATCTGAACGGAATGTTTTGCAACAATTATTTGGTTTGTTTGCATTTATTCTCTTTTTATATCTAAGCTATTATGCCAGATTGGATTAAATAGTAAATGCTAGTAAATTAATTTCACAGTGTGCTTCATTGAAGTTCACTTGAAGAAGTCTAGACAATAAGATTTGTTTTTAAGAGAATGTGTGTGCGAGTCAAATGTTAATGTCTGTGCAACTGTACATACTTCATAAATTCTGTATCATAGCACTGAGACTGTAAGTGCTAGTTCTTTGCCTGCCTCTATCTGTTTAGGAGAGCTGCATCTGCTGTGAAAACTCCTGTTGCAGTCTCCTCTTTATCACTTGGAAACTTTAAGACCCACAGTGCACTGTCTTACATGAATGAGAATATTTCCAGTTTGGAAAAAATGCACCAGACAAACTTTAATTACCCCATTCAGTTCAAATGAGCACAGTATTCCAAACAACCTGGTTAAACACAGATTACTCAAGCATCAGTGAGATAGAAAGCAAATGAATAACTGACATGAATGGCACAAATGACATTAAAAAAAAAAAAAACAACAAAAAACAAAAACCAAAAAGTCCCAGCAGTAAATGTTCTTAAATATTTTGTCCAGATTCTTCATATCAGATATATATTTTGTTTGCTGATGGTTGCTGAGCTTTTTATCATGCTTGGCTGAAATAATGAGTGTACTAAAAAAGTAGCACACTAAATTTACTAATTTACCATTAGCAGCAGATGCCTCACTTCTATGTTTTTCATAGAATAGTAAATTGCTTTACCATAGAAACACTGCCATAAAAGTTTTAATCTGATTTATACCTCACTGCACAGAAAGAGCACGTTTTTGCATTACTTCAGTGAGTTGCAGAGGCCATACAAAAACTGTTCCATCACTCATACCATCTAAAACATCACACATATCTCAGGAGGGTATTGAATCTCTCCCTTATTTGCACTAAGGCAGGTAACCAGTGTTGCTCTGGCAGCAAGGTATTCACTGGATGCCCCTCTGAACTAGCCAGTCGGCAAGTGACCAGACAAGACATTTAATGTCCAGTGTTGCTCCTGATCAAGATCTCTGTTTGCAAGAACAGTACTGAAAGGAAAATCATGAGGGTGGCGATCAGAACAACCATCCCGGGAACGTATACCTGTTGGAAACTTTGCTCAATTTAGGGAACTGGTCTATCATCCCTATAATCAAAAAGCTGTCACTTTAAAGACACTGAGGTAAGGTCTCTTTTTTGCCAAAAAAGCATTTAACCCTAGATACTATTGGGATGAAAGAGACAATGTTGGCTTCTGGAGCATTCCATATGTGAATTTTAGTGGCAGAGCGAGTGGGTTTTTTTCTTTAAGATTTGGGGAAGTACTTCTGTAGGTCAAGTTGCAGCTGTAAAGTGAGGAGCCCTTGTAAAAGTAAAAAGATTTGTTAATGAGCAAATTAATCGAGGATAGTACAAAAGAAAAAAGCTTTTTAAAATAATAAAGTATCACAAACGTATCACATGCAAACTGTTAAACTTAAAACTCTGCATATAATAATCATTTTTATATAAATAATATAAGAATTTACCATATGCTTAGTTTTTTTAAGATTTAATATCTTGAAACCAGTTACCCCACAACTAGGCACCTGTGGACCTGACTTGCCTATAACAATTAAGTAAGCAGATAAAAAAACACCCGTATGTACACTTAGGTTCACACGCCTTTCCTCTCTTTGTGGGCCCTCTAGATACTTTGACTACATAAAAACAAGCTTATGTTAGTCTTTTTAGAATAAATGAATTAGACCTGAAACTGACTGTGATCTGTGGAATGAATTATCTAACTTAATAGATATTTCCTTACTTTTTCATCATATAGTCACAGTATTCATGGTTAATTAACATATAACATGTTTATATTGTGTTTTTGTAACAGATAGAATGTGTTGGTGAGAATTCATATTCACTCCATTAGTTCATTTTTCTTAACTCAGGTTTTTTTCTTTCTCCTGCCTTTCGAGATCAGATGTCTTATCAAGAGAATTTTACTAGAGAAAAGTTCTTTCTTGAAATAAAATCAGGGACAGGAAATGTTTGCTGGAGAAGGCAGCTGAAGGATGGGGGTTTTTTTTCTTTTTTTTCTCTACAAACTCCTTTTGCATATTTTCATGATGCTGCACTTGGTGTTTCCAATCAAGATCAAGGGGTGTTTCCTACTGTTTTGGGCTTGTATTAATTATGCTGCACATCTGTTTCTCCCAAACAGAGAGCACAGATGTGAATGCTTGTACAAAAGGCAAAAGTGGGGTGGTCTACGTGTATTTTAGATGCGTACTTGCCCTGCTCTCAGGAGGTAGATGACTTCAGTCTTCTCCATAACTCTTCCTAAGCTAAAGGCAATAGGCATCAGGCTAAGACTGATTTTCTTCCATCCTCCTGGAACTGTGACCTCTGAACTTTGCATTTTTTCTTACAATTACAGCATTCTCCAGCAAGCAATAACACAGATTACTCTCACTGAACTGTTATAAAACCACTTTCTGATCTCAGTCTTACAGTGACCTGTGCTGTAGTTGATAAAAACTTTCTCATAGTATTACAATCAAGTCAAACTTACTTGGTACACAAAGGAAATTAACAGAAACATACGCCTTATGTAATAGTTTAATACGTAATTAGTTTTCCATAGATTGTATTTCAGCCACAGTTCCATCATTTTTTCCATTTTGTTGAATCCCTGTTGACATCTCAATAACTTCCTTCCGTCACAGACAGGCACTTTTACTCTTGCTGGCTTGTGTAGTGGTATTAATAGTTTTCATGGGAGTTGCCGGACCAAAAAATGTATGTACAGTTAACCACAAAAACAAATAAAAGGAAATTTTCTTCAAAACCAGAGATGTGTCAGACTCAATGTGTGCAGCACTGTATCAGACAATTCAGCCAGAGTGGAATGACTACGCAACAGCAGAGAGGAGAAGACGTATTTCCCAGCCCAGCAAGTTGCCTAGCAGTGACAGCATCCACCTGCAGTGAGGGAAGCCGAGATCCAGTTTACTATTCTGCTTGGTCTATGCCAGCAACTTCAGTATAACTGAGCTGCAAGACACTGTTTTCATGACCACAGAACAAGAAGGTATTCCTTAGGTAGATGGGTTTCTCCTCTTTCCCTTCTCCTGCTTTCCTCTCTTTCTCTGTCATTAATTTCAAGCCTTTTTTTTCATGACACAGATGAAGAAGATGAACTCTCTTAACATTTTATCATGCAAAAAATCCAATGGTAAAGAGATCTGCTCGTCATCTTTGAAATTCTAAAGATTTTCCGGACAAGCAATTGACATAAAAATCTGAAGAAAAAGAAGGGTGATCTGAAAAGCTCCTAATATTCAACCCATCTTTAATTTAATTTTTGTTACTTCCACCTGTCGTGGGTTAAGCAGAAGAGAGTTGGTTTTTTTTTCCCTTCTCTTCATAAATAGTTAGCAAGAAGCTACATTTTGGATTCCTGCTCAGGAGAAAGCTGATAAGAAGGAACGTTTATAGTTACTGCCAGGATACTTTCAAGGACAAATACATTAAGCCTCTCTCCCCTCCACAGACAGAACGGGGCGGGGGGGGGG